>JAJIBD010005890.1:0-15909 GCA_021461705.1 Cryptotis parvus | reverse complement strand
AACTTACATTGAAGCTAAAAGGCATCCTTCAAAGGTGAAACATCACTAACAGAAGCAACTCAGAAGAAAAGATAAACATATGGGACTACATGAAACTGAAAAAGCTTCTGCACCTCAAAAAGAAACAGTGACTAAGATACAAAAAGCAGTCCACAGAATGGGGAAAGAATATTCACCCAATACCCATCTGATAAGGGGTTAATATCCAGGATATATCAGGCACTGGTAGAACTTTACAAGAAGAAAACAAACAACCCCATCAAAAAATGGGGACAAGAAATGAACAGAAACTTCAGCAAGGAAGAAATTCGAATGGCCAAAAAACATATGAAAAAATGCTCATCATCACTAATCATCAGAGAGATGCAAATCAAAACAACAATGAGATACCACTTTACACCACAGAGACTGGCACATATTCAAAAGAGCAAGAACAACAAGTGCTGGCGTGGATGTGGGGAAAAAGGGGACACTCATCCATTGTTGGTGGGAATGCCGGCTGGTACAGCCTTTCTGGAAAACAATATGGACTTTCCTCCAAAGACTAGAAATTGAACTCCCATTTGACCCAGCCATACCACTCCTGGGAATCTACTCTGGGAAACCAAAAATACGCAGCGGAAACACCATCCCTACTTTTATGTTCATAGCAGCATTATTCACAATAGCCAGAATCTGGAAGCAACCAGAGTGCCCCAAAATCGATGACTGGATAAAGAAGCTTTGGTACATCTACACAATGGAATACTATGCAGCTGTTAGGAAAAAGGAAGTTATAAAATTTGCCTATAAATGGATGGACATGGAGAAGATTATGTTGAGTAAAATTAGCCAGTAGAGAGAGAGACAGATACAGAATGACTGCATTTATTTGCATGGCATAAATATATATGTACATATTATGATACCAATATCCAAGGTCAAGTGAAACATATATCAGGAGGTCTTGTCAAAGGTGGAGATTATCACAAACGTGTGGGAGTCAGAGTTTAGGTAAGACAGAAAATGGAACAGGGGGCTAACTAATAGTCGAGGGGTACTAATGCCAACCTAGAACTGAGCATTAAATAGAGGCAAAAGGATACAAATGACAACCTTTTAATGTATGTTCTGTAATCCATAGTCTGGAAGGGAAGGAAAAGAGAAAGAGAGAGAAAGGGAAAAGAAATAAAGAACCTGCCATGGAGCAGGGCTGGGGAAGGGGGGAGGGAACCAGGGATGTTGGTGGTGGGAGATGGGCACTGGTGGAGGGACGGGTGCTGAAACATGTATGACCAAAAACCCAAACATGAACTTTTTAATTGTATATCTTTTTATTTGTATATCTCACGGTGGTATAATAAAATACTTAAAAAATTTTACATATTTAGAAACTGATGAAGAACATCTATGTTCTAAAATGTTATCTGAGCTTCTAGAAGGTTCTCCAAGCTTATGAACTGGAGGGAATGTGAACATTCGCACCTGTCTCTGTAAATTACACCACCAAGTAAAGACTCCACTCCTGGGGAGGGGAAATAAAAAACAAATCCACCCAGGTTCTGATTAGAAGGCTAATCATGCCATTTGAACTAATGGAGAAAATATCATTCTGTTCGTTGTTACTTCAGGGCAAATACTCCATGTCTTCATTAGCACAGCACTAGGCTGAGTTCTGGCGGGATTAGCAAGCTAGGAACAACTCATTGAAGCCCAAACCATGCTTTCTGTGCATTCTCCACATTATGGTTTCTTTTGACGTTGACTGATGTATTGACTTGCCTCAGGGCTGCGCTTAAAGGGGACAGGGAACAGCAAGTAATGAAAATTTCACCAGGAATTTTCCGATGAAATCAACCCAAGTAGACAATATATTTATTGACGGGTTGCTGAAATCATTTCAGAGGGAATGAAAAGGAATTTTAATACACAAGGCTTGTGTGACTCGTGGATGACCCTTGGCCCAGAGATTCTGAGGAGGGGCATTTCTGGGACTTTTCCTACTGTAGGTTTGGCCTTCCGGAGTTTTAAAAATAGACTGTGGTCTGTGGTGGATTGTGTGTGGAGTCTCTGTTGCTCAAGTTGGAAAGAAGAATGCAAGTGGGAAGTGTATGCACTGGGCCCTCGCTTTTAAATGCACAGTCTGTGGGTCTTGAATTGTTGGTATAGAACTAAGGCACTTCTTTCTTTACACTGTGCTCAGCAAAGGTGAAGCAGCCAAAGGGCCTCTCCCTGGGCTTTGCCAATAAAAGCCAAGTGACTCGCTTACTTGGCATTTCATTAGTTAGAATCTAGATTGGAGCCCTGAGCTGTGACTAGTAGTAGAACGCCCACCAGCCTTTTGGGCATCGGGCTGCGTGTTTGACTCCAGGCTCTGCTGTTTGAATCCTGGTGCTGCCCCCACTTTCCCTCCCTGGAGCCTTACAACCATGTGTGTCCCATCACTGTTCCTGCTCCCATCACTGTTCCTGCTCCCATCACTGTTCCTGCTCCCATCACTGTTCCTGCTCCCATCACTGTTCATGCTCCCCATCACTGTTCATGCTCCCATCACTGTTCCTTCTCCCATCACTGTTTATGCTCCCATCACTGTTCATGCTCCCATCATGTTCATGCTCCCATCACTGTTCATGCTCCCATCACTGTTCATGCTCCCATCACTGTTCCTGCTCCCATCACTGTTCCTGCTCCCATCACTGTTTATGCTCCGTCACTGTTCATGCTCCCATCACTGTTCATGCTCCCATCACTGTTCCTGCTCCCATCACTGTTTATGCTCCCATCACTGTTCATGCTCCCATCATGTTCATGCTCCCATCACTGTTCATGCTCCCATCACTGTTCCTGCTCCCATCACTGTTCCTGCTCCCATCACTGTTCCTGCTCCCATCACTGTTCCTGCTCCCATCACTGTTCATGCTCCCATTACTGTTCATGTTCCCATCACTGTTCATGCTCCCATCACTGCTCATGCTCCCATCATGTTCATGCTCCCATCACTGTTCATGCTCCCATCACTGTTCATGCTCCCATCACTGTTCATGCTCCCATCACTGTTCCTGCTCCCATCACTGTTTATGCTCCCGTCACTGTTCATTCTCCCATCACTGTTCATGCTCCCATCACTGTTTATGCTCCCATCACTGTTCATGCTCCCATCACTGTTCATGTTCCCATCACTGTTCATGCTCCCATCACTGTTCATGCTCCCATCACTGTTCATGTTCCCATCACTGTTCATGATTCCATCGCCATTCCAGCTCCAATTGCTGTTCCAAGTTCCATGTCTATGCTGGTTTCATGTTTGTGTCCATGTCAGGCCAATGGATTCAGGTCTGTCTGGCCTGAGTTCTGTGCATGTGATCTTTATGCCCAGGAATTTGGGGACAGTGGTTCTGCTTCCTGGGGAGAAGCTCCTGTGAATGCCAACGGGGGCTCACTATGCCCTGCACTGAGAGAGAGAGAGAGAGAGAGAGAGTATTCTAGTCTGGTACACAGGTAGCAAGTACCTGGAAGTAGGAGGATGTCACTTCTGAACTACCTTTGCAGGCGAAGGAATTTTGCAGCAGAAAAGTTAGTGGCAGGGAAGGAGGCGAATGGCTGTGAATGACCCGAACCCTGAAGTCATTGGTGGAGCCAGCTTGGAGCAGAGAGGCCGGGATGGAGTGAACCCACCGGACTGGGCAGGAGCAGACAAGTTTGGGAGGGTGTAGAGACTGGGGTCCTGCAGGGCATACAGGGACACATTCAGGCAACAGCGGGTCATAGCTGTTCTGACCTCATTTAGGGAATGTGCCACTTGCTGGAGTGACACCATCAGCTCAGAATCAAGGGCTGGGAGTTGATGGGACTTGACCTGTGCAAGGGACTTGACAAGGCATGAGTGATGCAGGAAGTCAGTGCGGTCAGCTGTGAGGGGGACAGTGAGAGGACAGGGCAGAGGGGCTAGAGGGAGTTAGGCTGAGTGCACAGGAGGGCAGAGGCCTGTTTGGTGACCAGGGTTTGTCTGGTGACCAATGGCCTGTGTAGTGACCAAGGGTCTGGGTGGTGACCAGGGGCCTGTTTAGTGGACAGGGGCCTGTGGGGTCATCAGGAGTCTTTGTGGTGACCAGGGGTCTCTATAGTAGCGCCAGGGGTCTGTGTAGTGGCCAGCCTCCCCTTGAAGATGCCCACCACCCTCCCCTGACCCCTCACCTCAGCCAGCCGGAAGTGCCTTTCATGATGAGCTGTCTGACCAGGCCCTTCCTTATCTCCGCAGCAGGCAGTGAGAAGGGACACACCGCAGCCCCCAGCTACACTGCCCACAGCATTCCCTGTGTTCCTATGGCTGCCCTTCCGTCCGGCCCGGCTCCTTCTGTTGCCTGGGCGGCTGCCCAGCAGCGGACCTTCAGCGCCCTCCTGGGGGACTGTGTTCGCCACCTGAACCAGGGTAGGTACCTGCACAGCTGCACCTTCACGTGGCCTAGGGGCAGGGGGTGACTCTGGGGAGTCAGGCTTTGCTTGCTGGGGAGTATGGGGAAGTAGTTACTGAGGGCCAGGGGTGCCCAGACTTCTGCTGCCAATCCAAACTACCATCCAGCATTTTCTCCTGAATTTTCATCATCGAGGTGGCAGAAGGCACGTGCCCATGTCCCTGCCAATCTACAGCCTCAGCTGTTGCTCCTTTGGTTGGTTGGGCAGTCTGGTCCTCAGGGATTGCTCCTGGTGGTGCTGGGGACCATGAGATGCAGGGATGGTCTCCAGGTCTCTGGCAGGCAGTGCCAACACTCATCTCTGGTGCCATTACCCCAGCCCAACATTGCTTGTATTTCTTTCGCCTTTGTTTGGGAATCATTACTTGAACCTTTGCAGCCCTATGATTTGCCAGAGCACCAGACCCAGATGGATGGCTGAAACTCGAGACTGCCTGATTGGGGGCCCAGTCAGCTTTTCTAACCCACTAGGCATGGCCTGGCTCTCTCTCACTTTGCCTATGCATATGGGAGGGATCTCCAGAACTTTTGTTCTCTATAAACCTTCTCCCCATGTTGGGTGGATTTTCTGGTGCATAGGTGTCCAAGTTTAGAGCTCTGCTGGGTGCATCTCACAAAGGAAGGTCCCCAGCCACTTGCTCATTTTTTAAAGAAACTTTTAAAGTTGATGAAGTTATGTGGTTTATAATAGAGTTGATGATATTGCAGTATCTAATATTGGAATATTATGATATCAAGTTAATGATGGTTTTTCCATGGACAGAATTCCAACACCACACTCCTCACTGCTGGATTCATAATCTGCTGCCCCCTGCCCCATTGGATTCATAATCTGTCTCCCCAACCCTGAGGACCCCAGCATCACTCCTTTTCTACACCCCTCAACTCAGCTTTGGGGATCATTTCTCCAATGGACTTTTGACCCTTTGTTGCTCCCTTGTTGTGTATCTTTCAGTCCCGCCTGTGAGAGATCATAATGTCTCTGTCCCTTTCTTCTGACTTGCTTCTCAGCATGATCTCCTCCAGTTCCTCTATGTTGTGGCAGTTTGCACACTTCCGTCCTTTCTCAGGGCTGCATAGTATTCTACTGTATATATGTCCCACAGCTTCCTGATCCACCCATCTGTAGTTGGTCTTTGGGGTTATTTCCACATGGTGGTACCACACTATACCAAGTATGGTAATGGTCATAGGTATACACTTATCCACTGTTTGGTGGGGATATTGTCTGGCAGAAAACAAACTGGTAATTGCTCAAAAACAAAGGAGTGGAACTCCCAGACGCCCTAACAATGCCACTTCTGAACATTGATCCCCAAAGCACAAACTCATTCATCCGATTGACTTGCTGGTGCACTGAAGCCAAATAGAAAAAGAGGTTTGGCCTTTGTTAGCTCGGTGGGGGGCAGGAGTAGGTATTCCAGGGTCCTGCTGAGGTTTCTGTGCTGGGTAAGGCTGATGAAAATCCCTTCCCGCCCCTTCTATCTTGTGTAGGGGCCACACCCGGCAGTGCTGAAAGGCGACTCATGCCTCAGTTCTGGGGGTCACTGCTGGCCGGGCAGTGCTGGGCATGGAGCCTGGGGCCTCCTGCCTGTGCAGCACCTCTCGCCCTCCCTTGCCTTGTGTTGATGGTTGGGAGTATTTCCCGGCTCGGCCCATCCAGCTGGCTCCCTTCCCCCGTCGGGGTTTGGTGCTCTAAGGATCACACATTTGGCCTCAGCGGCTCCTGTGAACTGAGAACATTCCAGGTGCTGCCACACAGGTTCCCTCACTGCCTCCTTGGACATAACTACCCTGACCAGAGCTTCACGGTCCATTTATGGAAGCTTCCAGGCCCTCTGCAGGCCCTTAGCTTCTGGCAAGTTCTCCAAGGTGCTGCCAGGAGGTGTGCGTGGGCAGGTGGCCCCGGCTCTATTTCTGGCAGTTTCCCCAGTCCCCACCCCCACCCCGACTCTGCATCCCAGTGTGCCAGAACCTGGAACCTGGACAAAGAACCCCAGGACTGTCCCGCCTGGGGAAGCGTGCCCAGCTCTGTCCCTTCGTGCTGCTCATACAACCCATTACAGGGCCACCTCTGGGGGTTCATATGCGCCCGTTATCTGTGGCTTGATCGCCAGTGAGCCTGGAAATCCTCCCCTGACTGCCGTGAACTGGGGCTGTTTATTTCTAACTTTGGGGAATTTAGAAATCGGCATACAACCATGCCAGCCCTGAGGACTGGAAGGGGGACCAGAATCCCCCTTCCAGCCTCCCTGGGGGGCTACAGGAGGCTGCTGAGCAGCCACCACAGCAGGAAGGAGGGACGCTTCCTCAGGCGGCTGTGCCCAGGGTTCCCCTATGCATTCCAGGACTGGGTATTTCTTTCTGAACTTCAGGTGTTTTTCTCCACACCCCCACCCCCACATACAGTGAACTCCTCACCCGGCGATGCTCGGGGTTTTACTCCTGGCTTTGTTCTCAAGGACCACTCCTGGCTCTGTGCTCAGGGATCGCTGTTTTATTTTATTTTTTTAATTTTTAGGCCACACCCCTGCATACTTAGGACTCTGCACTCAGGAATTACACTCGGGGGACCCTATGGGATGCCGGGATGGGGACTCTGGTCAGCCACATGCAAGGCAAATGTCTACCCACTGTGCTATCTGTCCGGCCTCATCAGGGATCACTCCTCACAATACTCAGGGAACCACATGGAATGCTGGGGCTTGAACCTGGGCAGCTGCGTGCAAGGCAAGTGCCCTCTCCGCTGTACTATCGCTCAGCTCCTTCTTTGACTTCTTTTTAGAAACTTGTGTCTTCTGGTGTTTCTCCCATTTTCTCCAGACCACAGCTACATCTCTGGCAGCCCCCAGTTGTCCCCTGGAATCCTAGGTCTCATCGACTGATTTTCCCTACCAGGTTGGTGGGTCACTGCAAGAACCTGGGGATGCTCTTGCACTCTGAGTGCCAGAGGAGACCTGGGCCACAGTTGGAGGTGTTGGGGTCACAGCAAGGTCGGCTGCACTTGGGGGGGTCCATGGCTTCACCCCAGTGTTATTCTCCCAGCACCTGCTCTCCTTTTGGTTTGTTTGGTGCTTGGGGGTCACTCCCAGCTATATTTAGGGGTCCAGGCATGCTGGGAATCCAACTCAGGCCTCCACTCTGCACCCCGGCCTGTCGAGAGGGGCGTGTGTCTGTCTCCCCCACCCTACACTTAAGGGGTTCATCTCTCATGTTCCCCCAATTTCTCAAACCAGCTCAGGTGGCCCTGGGGGGGCTAGACACCCCCTTCCTGCTCTGCAGCACTGACCTGGTGTCAGACTTTCCTTAAAAGGTCCCAAAACACAAAAGCACGCTTAGTTTAATGCCATGTTGACATTAAGTACATTTGGGGGCCTGGCAGTGACAAGTGTATGTTTCGCCTCATCTGTCAACAGCTGGACATGAAGGAGGGACAGGGTCTGTCCACCCCAGCCTTGAGGCTCTGAGGGTCCTGGAATTGGGGGCTCAGGACCCACTTGCTGGGGAATTCTGGAACCAGAGGTGGAATGTTGGCAGCGGGTGTGCCCCAGGGTGTGCTGGCATGAAGGCAACCAAGGCTTGACGTCACCCAGAATTCCAGCGTCCCGTGTTCAGTGTTCGTCTGTCCAAGGAGGCTCTGTGGATTGAAAAGGACCATGGCAGGGGCCGGAGGGATAGTCCAGCGGGTAGGGCGTTTGCCTTGCACATGGCTGGCCTGTGCCGGCCCGGGTTCGATCCCCAGCATCCCATATGGTCCTCCGAGCACCGCCAGGAGTAATTCCTGAGTGCAGAGCCAGGAGTAACCCCTGAGCATTGCCGGGTGTGACCCAAAAAAAAAAAAAAAAAAAAAGAAAAAGGACCATGGCATAGACCAGCTCCGGGGACTTTCAGGGAGCAGATTTAGTCCGGTAAAGTGCTCCCTAAACCTCTGCTTCTGGGGGTTCTAAATGCATTTGGTCTGGAACCTTTTAAAAGGGGGAAAAAGCTACAGGAGTTGGAGAAAACGTACAATAGAGAAGGTGCATGTGGTAGACCTGGCCCAGCCCCACAGGGGCTCCTGAGCATGACCAGGCGTAACCCCAAACCCACAGCAGCAACAGCAACAATAATAAAAATAGATCAAATGAAGTCTGATGAAAAAGACAAAATACTGTAGAGAATTCTTATACAGGGGAACTTAAAAAAAAAAAAGCAAAAGAACGTTGGTTCAGAGCCAGTTAAACAGTTGGGAGGGCGCTTGCCTTCCATGTGGCTGCCTCACGTTCAATCACCGTCTGAGCTGGCAGGTAATAACGTGCCCTGTGGGGTCCTCTGGACCTGTCCGAAAAACCGAACCTTCAAACTGGACATGAGACATAGACCAGGGCTTTGCACACGCCTGACCCCAGTTAGATCCCCGACACCTCTGGGCCTCACCTGTGGGTGGTCTCTGACAACACCATCACCATCTCCTCACTCCAGTCTGCTCAGCAAAGAGTTCCAGAGCACTGTTTGGGAGTCCCGCCAGAATAACTAACGGGAAAAATAGTTAGATTTTTAGCATATTTATCAAAAATGTGGGTTTTTTTTTGGGGGGTTTGGGATTTGCTTTTATGTTTTGTTTTGCTTTTGCTTTCCGAGTCACACCCTGCTAAAAATTGTTGTTTCTTCTGTTTGTTCCTGATGCTATGATTTTCCTTTTGTTTTTTTGTTTTGTTTTGTTTTGGGACCACACCTGGCCACGCTGAGGGGTTACTCCTGGCTCTGCACTGAGGGATCATTCCTGGCAGTGCTGGGGGAACCCTATGGGATGCTGAGGGATCGAACCTAATTCAAAGAAAAGCACCTCCTCCCTGCTGTCCTTTTACTCCAGCCCCTGATACTATGATTTTGAGTCTCCTGTTTCTGGTTCCTTTGGGGGGTGCGTGCACACACACACACACACACACACACACACACACGTCCCTTTAGGGTGATGCTTTAACTCAGCATTACCTAAAGGGCTTTGGCAGTGCTGGGGGGTTTTGATTTGCGGCCAGGAATAAAGCTTCTCCTTCCAAACATGGAGCCATGAGTCTGTCATCTGGAATGTGGCGTGACTCATCCCTTAGGGAAGGAATGAGGCAGAGGCCATGGATTGAAGATTCCAGGGTAGGTCACAGAGGAGTCACTCAGGCCTGGCTCTCACTCAGGGACCCCGACTCAGCAAGTGAGAAACCAGTAGGTATCCCCAGGCTGAGTTCCCTGTTCCTGAGCCCTAGAAAACAGGCAGATGCCCCTGCTGTCATTGACTCATCAGCCAATACTCCCTTCAGCCAGTGCAGCTCTGCAGCCTGTGGGGCCCCTGTCTGGGGGTGCAGGGAATGTACACCCCTTTCTGGAGTTTTGCCATCACCCAGATGGGCTGGAGCAAAAGCCAAGTGATACAATCATTATCTGGAGAATCAAGACCACCATGAATTCTGAACTAGAAGTGGGAACCAGGGCTGTTTTCATGGGGTCTCTTGAGGTGGCATCCGAGAGACCTGGGAGTCTGCCTGGGCCAGTGGCAAGGGCTGGATGATGCCATGGTGCTTAAACCCCGCAGAGCTGGGGAACACTGGACACCGCCCCATGGTGCTTGGGGACCTCCCTGGCTATCCTGGCGGTGCTGGGGCAACATGCAGTGCTGGGGATAGAACCAGGGTCAGCCGCATGTGAGGCAAATGCCGTGAACCCCTGCACTCCAGCCTCTGGACCTGGGGCTTTGGTTTTTTGATTTCATTTAGGGCCATACCCAGCCATGCTCAGGGCTGACTCCTGACTCTGTGTTCAGAGATCCGTCCTGGAAGGCTTGGGGACTGCATACAGTGTCTGAGCCCAAACCTGGCTCAGCCACATGCAAGGCAAATGCCTTCCCTGCTGTCCTATTGCTCAGGCTCTGACTTGTAGTTTCCAGCTGGGGTTAAGACCGACATGGAGACCAAGGCTCAAGTTCTGGCAACTTGACTTGGAATCTCCCACCACCACAGCCCCCGAGACCCCACTCTTGCCCATGACCCTCTGGGATAATTGCATCACCTGAGTTCTGGAGCCAAGGCTGCTGAGCAGAGTTGGGGGGCTGGGCGATAGTGCTCCTCAGGGTGTGAGTCAGACCCCAGGCTTTATCGGTGCATCTCTGCGGTGAGCACTTACTTGCCCAGCACCCACGTGCACCCCATTTCCTTCCTTGCTAGTTGCACTTGAAGTTGGGGCCATCCTCATGCTGTAGGTGGAGGCAGGGAGAGTGGGGGCATCACTAGCACTTGGGGGGTCAGCTTCGAGAAGGAGGAGGTGTCTTTCCTTTGGTTGAAATAGGAAGTGGGCCCCTGCCTGCATCAGGGGCATTAGTAGTTTGCTGAAGAATGCTTATCTGAGTTGAAATGTTCTTTTTCTTTTCCCTCTCTCTTATTTTTTGTGGGTCACACCTGGCAGTGCTCAGGGAATACTCTTGGCTCTGCACTCAGAAATCACTCCCAGTCGTATTCAAGGATGCTATGGGATAGAGGGGGTCAAACCTGGTTAGCCATGTGCAAGGCAAGCACCCTCTCCACTGGACTATCACTTCAGCCCCCATAGTTGAGAATTTTTTGACTGGTGCAGTAAGTTACATTGCTGACAGGAATTAAGGGGGATCTGGTGGGTCACACACATATGGCTTTCTCTGTCTTTTCTCAGCGGGGCTGGGATCAAACCCAGGGCCTCACCATGGCAGGGGACGTGCTCAACCACTGAGCTACATCCCCGGCCCCTGGCCCCTCTGGCTGAAGCACTTGCTTTAATCCACTTTCCTGTCTCTGCACTGTCGGAGTGCTGGCTGGCTTCCAGCTGTGCTGTCTGAGCTTGACTGTAGCTCTGTGTGTATCTCTGTGAGTGAGTTATGTGTGTATGGTTGTGGATATGTGTATACTTCTCTCAGTGTGTGAGTGTACATGTGTATGTGTGTGTGAAAGCCTGTGTACTTCCCTGCATGTTTGTGAATGTGTGTGTACTTCTCCATGTGATTGTGTGTATTTATGTGTGTGTGTGTCATTATGTGTGTGGTCTGTGTGATGTCTGCCTGTAAGTGTGTATCTTTGAGTGATGTGTGCTGTGTGTGTGCTATGTTTGGTATGTGTGTTGACTTTGTGCTGTGCATGGTTTCTGTGTTGTGTTTCTGTGATGTGTCCAAGTGAGTTGTATAGGGTGTATTTGTTGTGTGTATGGTATCTATGTGGTGGTATGAGTGTGGAGTGTGTTGTCAATGTGGCATGTATGCAGTGCATGGTATGTGCATGGTCTGTATGATGTCTGTGTGTGGTGTACATGGTGTCTGCTGTGTGTAAGGTGTTTGTTTGTGGGGCATGGTGTATGTGGCGTGTATGTAGTGTATATGATGCATGGTGTGTGTGGTATCTCCATGTGCCTGTGTTGTGTGTGATACTCTGTGCCCAAGACAGGGATATCAGTTCTCACAGTCCAATGAAGATGTCAGCAAAAATGTGAATTTCCTTTTTGAGGGGCTGGAGCAGGGAAGCACAGTGGGTAGGGCACTTATTTTGCACACAGCCAACCCACATTTAACCCCGCACCCTATATGGCCCTCTGAACACCATCCCCCCATCAGGAATAATTCCTGAGCACAGAGCCAGGATAAGCCCCAAGCATCACCAGGTGTGGCCCCCAAAACAACAAAATAAAATAAAAAATAAATTGAAAATTAAAAAAAATGTGAATTTCCTTTTTTGAAGGGAAGGAAGAGTTTTGAGGTGACTACTAGAGATTCCCCACCCGCACGGCAGAACTTTGGCAAGCTACCCGTGTCGTATTTGACATGCCAAGTACCAGTAACAATTATAGACCTCATTCCCATGACCTGATGGAATCGTTTGAGGCTTCTTTATGTTCCTGGAGCAAGCAGATGCCCTTGGGCTCTACTAGCTTGAGACAGGACATATGGAGATGTTACTGGTGCCCGCTCGAGCCAATCGATGATATACGGGAAGACAGTGAAAAAACTACCGGCGGGCGGCAGCGGGTAGGGCTTTGCCTTGCCGCGGCGGCTCATGCCGCCCGGGTCGGTCCGGCTCCCTAGGTCCCCGGCCCGCCAGGGTCTTCTGAGGGTGAGCCCGGTACCCTGGGCTTGCCGGGTGTGACCCAAAAGCAAAAAAAATCTATCATCTATCTATCTATCTATCTATCTATCTATCTATCTATCTATCTATCTATCTATCTATCTATCTATCTATCTATCTATCTATCTATCTATCTATCTATCTATCTATCTATCTTTCTATCGATCTATCGATCTATCGATCTATCGATCTATCTATTCTATCTATCTATCTATCTATCTATCTATCTATCTATCTATCTATCTATCTTGTTTTTTGGGTCTCACCCAGCAATGCTCAGAGATTACTCCTGGCTCTGCACTCAGGAATTACTCCTGGTGGTGCTCAAGGACCATATGGGAGGGATTGAACCCAGGTCAGCTGCCTGCTGGACTATCACTCCGGCTCTTAAGTGGAAATAATAGTTAATGGGAAGCCAAAAGCAGGGGCCCCATGGCCCCAGGGCACATTATAATCTTAAAATTGCTTCTCTCTTATTTTTTTTCTCTGTGCATATTGCACATAGCTGAGTATAAGTCTGAAATTCTTTTTGTTCTTGTGGTGGTAGTTGGTTTTTTTGTTTTGTTTTGTTTTGTTGTTTGCTTTTGGGCTACACCCACACCCAGTGGAGCTCTGAGGTTATTCCTAGTTCTGCACTCAGGAATTACTCCTGGATGGACTCGGGGTTACTTGAGATTATTCAGGGTTATTGGATGCTGGGGATTGAACATGGTAGGTCAAATGCAAGGCAAGCGCCCTCCCCACTGTATTATCACTCCAGCCCCTGCTCTGATGATCAGAGCTAACAACATTCTGTATTTCACTGCATCGACAGCACAGAATTTATGCCACTTAGGTGTGACCATTATGTGGAGCTTTTTCTAAATTTTTCAATTGTGCCAGTATTATGGGGTGAAGGAGGAGGGAGGATCTAGATGGGAGGGATTGCCCCATGGGGGAGGATGAGGTGGTGAAATGAAGTGTGTCCACACACAAATTCATTTACTATGATCTTGGTATTGTAAACCCAGCTTGCAACCCGCCACGGTTCCTTAGCATCAAAGACTAAAGAGTCTGTGGAATGAGCCCATTGTAACCACCCAGAACTCCAACTGTCCCAGGGGGAATGGAATTGCGCTGAAAAAACAATCTAGTTCAGTATTGTCCAGTGAGCCTCACAGGCAAGTGAATATTCTTTTCTTTCTCCCTCTTTCCCTTTCTCTCTTTCCTTCCTTCTTTCCTTCCACTCTTCTATTTCTCTCTCCTTCCTTTTCTCTCTCCTTGCCTCTCTCCTTCCTTCTTCTTCTCCTTTCTTCCTTCCTCCCTCCCTCCTTCCTTTCTCCCTCCCTTTTCTCCTCCCTCCCTCCCTCCCTCTTCCTTCCTTCCTCCCTCCCTTCCTTCCTTCCTCCTTCCTTCCTCCCTCCCTCCCTTCCTTCCTTCCCTTCCTTCCTTCATTCTTTCCTTCCTTCTTTCCTTCCTTCCTTCTTTCCTTCTTTTCCTTCTTCCCTTCCTTCCTCCCCTCCTTCTTCCTTCCCTCCCTCCCTTTCCTTCCTTCCTTCTTCCTTCCTTCCTTCTTTTCCTTCCTTCCTTCCTTCTTCCTCCCTTCCTTCCTTTCTTCCTTCTTCCTTCTTCCTTCCTTCCTCCCTCCCTCCTCCCTCCCTCCCTCCTCTCTCCCCTCCTCCCCCCCCCCTCCCTCCCTCCCTCCCTTCCTTCCTTCCTTCCTTCCTTTCCTTCCTTCCTTCCTTCCTTCCTTCTCTCCTTCCCTCCTTCCCTCCTTTTCTCAGTTTTGGGCCACACCCGGCTCTGTACTTAGGAATTATGCTTGAGACCCTATGGGATGCTGGGGATGAAATCTGGGTCAGCCGCATGCAAGGCCAGCACCCTCCCCAGGCTGGACTATCTCTCCTTTTTTCTATGACTAGAAAAAGGGAATATTTTCTAGTCATTTCCACATTGATTCTTTGCTGCAGCCCAAAAGAACGATGAGAATGGGGTGCTGAGGCCAGGGAAGAGAGACAGAATCCAGAGAGGAAATGGAGGGATGGAGGAGGAAAGTTATAACTTTCTTTTAAAGTTTGAAGACTGCTATTTGTGGAAACAGTAAAGAAAATTATTTTATTGCAATTCACTCTAAGTGCTCTTAAAGGACGAAGTTCTCACACGCTGGACCGGGAGAGGCCCACTGGAGCCAAGTGCTCTCCAGATGTTAATAAAATTTGCTGATATTTTTTTTCCAGTTTGTGAAGCCATAATTTTTAAAGTGTTGAACATCCAACTTTACATGTTTGGGGTTTTATGTTTATTTTTTTTCTATGAAAAATGTGTACTAAAGCCATTCTAGTTTCGCGTAAGTATTGATAATATTGTTGTTTGTTGGTTGGTTGGGGACACACTAGCTCAGGGCTTACTCCTGGCTCTGGGCACACGTGGTGCCCGCTCAAGCCCGTGCCGGCTGTGAGAAGGGAAGTGCCGTAAGCCTTGGACTATCTCCCCAGAGGCTCAGCACGCCTCCGCCTTTATCCAAGACCCCTCATCCCCCACTCAGTTCTCTGGCCCCTTTTCAGGATTTGCTCCCCTGGGGGTCTCTCTCCTTCCTTGCTTTCTTCCAACTTGGCATCTGAGCAAGACTGTTCAGTATTTGCCCTTGATTTATTTCCCTCACCATGCCCCCGCTCCGGTCCCATCCAGAGTCCAGCAAAATGGAAGATTACATCTTTCCTCCACACGGAGTCATGTCCCCTGGTGTTTAGAGACCGACGTCGTTCTCTTTGGATCCATTTTCTGTTATAATTGACGTTCTGTGCTTCCAGTGAAGTCTGTAGTGGCAGTTTCTGTGTTTTCCATGGCCTCGTCCACAGCTGTGTTGCTGAGCATTGCACACTGTTTTGTTTTGTAAGTGTGTTGGGGGAGGGTCTATACAAGGGGTGTTCGGGGGGTGACAGTGCTGGGGATCAAATGCAGGCCTTCCATTCTCAGCAGGCCCTCAACCCCTGAAGTATATCCCTGGATTCCACACTTTTATGGCAGTGCCAGCATTTATACCAGGGACCTCAGTCAGTTATGCGAGGGCAGCCCTGGGTATTGAACCTGGGGGCTCACACTTACAAGACAGAGGTTATAAAACATGTCAAAGCAGATGGCCCAAGGAGCTGAAGGCCAAGCTCTGCACAAAAGAATCCCAGGTTCCATCCCCAGCACCTCGGGTCCCCCAAGCATTACACAGTTACCCTCAAACAAAGCAAAGCATGCTTCAAACGTAAGTGGAAGAAATGAGTATCTAATAAAGATGTCATTTCAATAAAAACATGCTTTATTCTTTTGCATTTTTTTTTGGTGCCAAGGCTAGAACACAGATCTTATCTATGTGT
>JAJIBD010005889.1:17500-20111 GCA_021461705.1 Cryptotis parvus | reverse complement strand
CAATAATGGACCTCATTCCCAATGAATAGAGATGTTAATGGTACCCGTGAGCAAATCATGATAAATGGGAAGAAAAGTGATGCAAGTGAATGTGCAAGTGAAGCTTAAACTTTGAGATCACAGGAATGGGGGAAATATATTGCTCCAGGCAGGTATGGAAGGTATAGAGATGCTGTGGTTAGGCTACCTGTCTTGCAAACCAACTTTGCTTCTGTTTGAATCACCAGTACCATTGTGGATGTCTGACTACTGCCAGGAATTATCAGTGAGTGCAGTTAGAAGTGAGCCACAAGGCACTTGCTGGGTGTGCACAAACAAAAATTAATTCAAAAATTAAAATATATGTATTTTACATTAAATTAATTAATATTTCAAAAGGGTTCATTATAAATTGATCATTTGGGGATGATTAATTGAAGATAATATAATATAAGGTAGTTAGATTACCTTATAATCTAACATTATAATCTTACTTATAATCTAACATCCAGCATTGCTCCAGATATTGGAAGTCTCAGGGATTGAATCATGGTCTGTTGTGTGTAAGGCAGGTGACTAATTCCTAGACAATGTCTTGGACATTATTAGAGAATCTTTCCTTTTATAAATTCATGTCAATTTACATTATCTATAATTCACTGTATCACTGTCTTCCCGTTTCATCGTCGATTTGCTCCAGCAGGCACCAGTAACATCTCCATATGACCTGTCTCATGCAAGGAGAGCCCAAGGGCATCTGCTTGCTCCAGGAACATAAAGAGCCTCAAACCATTCAATCAGGTCATGGAAATGGAGGTATATAATTGTTACTGGTATCTGGCATATCAAATACAACATGGGTAGCTTCCAGGCTCTGCCGTGGGTAGCATACTCTTGTAGTCATCTCAAAATCCAGCATTTATTGATGAACCACGCAAGCTGGGCTGTGATAGGCTGGTCGGCTGGGTGGAGTTCTGGCGCGAGGGGAAGTCCGGATGTGGAAAATGGAGGTCCTCATGGAGTGGGAGTTCTTCTGGCTTGTTGTGGGAGGCTCTGGGGCTGGATTAAAAAGACTGCAGCAGGGTGGATCTCAATGAACCGGACTGTGATAGGCTGGTCTGCTGGGTGGAGTTCTGATGAGGGGGAAGTCCGGATGTGGAAAATGGAGGTCCTCATGGATTCGGGGGTTGTCTGGCTTGTTGTGAGGCTCTACTGGGTGGCAGGCCAGGGCTAGAACCTGCCATCCCTCCCGGGCACCTCATAAGCAGCTGGGCACAGTGAGAGCCAGTAGCAGTACTTAATACTTATGTATTAAGTATTGACACTTGTTTTAGCCATTATCCATATAGACTTGAAAACTGTGCTAAATAACTCTGATGCATAACTCTTCAAGGTATATATCAGTATGTATAGTATAGAGTGTATTTTCTATATATGTCATACTATTTAGAATTACATATATTCCAAATATTACTGTTATTGTGCCTATTTTATTATCAAGAGTCTGATTATAGGAATATAGAGTCTATTGAAACTGTTTTTTTACTTTATGCTCAATTGTTAAAACTCTGCTATAAATGATATTTCAGCAGCTAGTAACATGATGCCAACTATTATTCTTAAAGATTTAACTAATGATTCACCTGAAGTTCTGGTGCTTTACTAATATATATAATATCTATATCTCTCTATATAGATATATAAATATACTGTATCTAGATATATATCTACATATATATATTTAGATGTAGATATACTTATATATAGATCTTGTATATATATCTATATAGATCTGTAACTATATAGATATACAGAAAGATATATAGGTCTACATTTGGTCCAGGTTTTGAAAAATAAGATGTGCCAATGCGTTCTGGTAATCCATACTGTCTCATTGACAACAGCTTAATTTCCCTTTAATTTAAAAAATATAATAATATATTTCTGAGTTCTTCCTAGATTACTTGATTGATAATTACAATAGGCAATCAAGAATTCCAAAGTAGGCACCACAAATCAATTTGAAAATGAGTTGATATATAAGAGACTCCTTTACTGACCTGATAGAAAATTAGAAAGTAGAGTTTTTAGATCATGGAATGATATATCTCCATTGGTATATTGATTTCTTGAGAAGTTAAAGGAATCACACTGCCAACTTTATGTTCTAAAAAGAGATTTTACAGTAATATGAATAGAGAAAAGATAGAGCAAAACTGTCACCACATGGGAGGTGGAATTAGGGTTTATATGACTAACTCTCATGAAACTCTATGTCATATAAGATAACACTATTTCATTTGCCAATTATCACCCATGTGTACAGTTTTGAATTTGCATGTAAGTATATATATATATATATATTTATATCTATATCTGTGTATAGGATAACGATCTATGTGTTTATGAAGAGAAAAATACAGATTATATTGTTAGAATCTATATTAGATATTTTAGTCCAACAAATAAAACGGCATGAGCATATCTGCATGGTATTAAACTCATTCAATGGAAGCAGGTTACACAAAATAACAAATAACTTTCCTCTCATTAAACCATTCTCATTATAAAAGAATGTGATGTTCAATTTTAAATCATGAATGGATTCAATAAATATGAAATTAGAATACTA
>JAJIBD010005889.1:0-15000 GCA_021461705.1 Cryptotis parvus | reverse complement strand
TGTTTGTGTTTTTCTTTTTTCTTTTTTAGGCCACACTGGGTGGTGTCTGTGGTCAAGGATCATGCCTTGTTGGTACTGTGTGCACATATGGTACTGGGCATCAAACCAGTGTCGGCCAAGTAACAAAGTGACTCCCTTACTGTATGTGCTTTACCTCCGACTTCAAGCAGCTTTCTGTTTTATTGATGTGCAATATTGTTGAATAACTATTGAATACAAAAGGAATTTTTATTCAATAAGTATGAGAGCCTTTTCTTTTTTACTGTGCATAAAGTAGTTACAATTGTGTTAAAACATATGGTATCAGTATTAAAATTTTCTATACCCACTACACCCAAAATGCCCATGACTCTCCACCAACGTCCCACACCTCTTGTTGTCTTACCTTCTTCAACCACTGTATATTCACTGCTTTACATATGCTTAAGACCTTTATCAGCCCCATTGAGTAGTCTCAAGCTACCTTTCTTGCAAGCAGACACAAAGCAGGTCCATGTAATTCCATCCTTTAACATTTTTAATTTTCAAATCTCAGACAGAAATAAATTCTTCAGGTTTTTTCCTTTCTGGGTTACTTCTATAATATCTTTGGTAGTTATACATCCTCTGTATGTAAGCATGAAAAAATTTTCCATATTATTTCAATTAATATTGTATGTTTTCTATTTTCAGATTTTGACTTAAAATTAAGCATAATTTATGTTCAATATTTAAACATTGTGAAGCCTTCTTTGCACACTCAATAACCCGGTCTATAAACTTTAAAAAAATATTTTATGATAGCAACCATGAGATATGGTCGATATGGTCGATTATGGTCGTGTGGATATGGTCAACCATATCCACACAGTAACCAAGCTCATTGAGGTTTGTAGGGAGTACAAGATGCCGCTCCGTCTCACGTTCATTGATTTACAGAAAGCCTTTGATTCTGTGGAGACTGAAGCAGTCATCGGAGCCCTAGTCAAACAGGGTGTTCAAACCCAATACATCAAGATCCTTCGTGAGCTGTATTAGGGATTCACCACCAGGATCTCACCATTCTACAAAGAAGTGATCATTGATGTCAAAAGAGGGGTTCGACAGGGTGATACCATCTCACCAAAACTCTTCAGTGCCACCCTCGAGAACATCATGAGACAATTAGAATGGGAAGGAATGGGAGTGAAGATAGATGGTCGGCAACTACACCACCTCCACTTCTCTGATGACATCGTTCTAATAACACCAAACATTAGCCAAGCGGCACAAATGCTGGCTGACTTTGACTGAGAATGTGGAAAGGTAGGTCTACAGCTGAATCTGAAGAAAAACTATGTTCATGAGAAATGAACTAGTTCCAGAGGCCCCATTCACTCTCAATGGAACAAACATCTCTGAATGCAGCAGTTATGTGTACCTAGGTCGAGAAGTCAACATGATGAACGACCTAAAACCTGAGCTGCGCAGGAGGAAAGAGAGCATCATGGAATGCCTTCAAAGGCATTGAAGAAATAGCTAAAAAAGGACAAAGAACCTCCGGCTCCGGGCACAACTCTTCGACTCCACCGTTCTCCCTGCATTAACATACGCCTCAGAGACCTGGGCCCTACGGAAAGCAGGATGAGAATGCTATTCGGGTCTCCCAGAGAGGCATCGAAAGAGCTATGCTTGGAATATCACGTCTCACTCAAGTGAGTGAAGAAATCCGGAGTTCTGACCTCCATCGCTATTCCAGAATCAGGGAGCGCTGTGTCGTTTGCCAAGGCATCGAAAATCAGATGGGCTGGACATGTAATGCGATTTGGAGACAACCGCTGGACTAGAGCCGTTACCGACTGGATCCCACGGGATGTCAAAGATCACGTGGCCGCCCACCTACAAGATGGTCAGACTTCCTTGTTAAGACCCTGAAGGAACGGTTTGAGGCTCTTCATATTCCTGAATCAACCAGATGCCATTGGGCTACATTGGCACGTGATAGGGTCCAATGGAAATGTTACTGGCGCCCGCTCTAGCAAATCGATGAATAACGGGATTCAAGTGATCAAGTGAACCATGAGATAAACAATTACAAAGACATTCAAGTTTTGGCAGGTTCTTTATCTCTTTTCTCTCTTTCTCTCTTTTTAAATAGGTAATTTCCTATGCTAAATTATTAAGATTGTTAGAGTTGTAGTAGATGTATATAAACATTTGATATATACATATATCATACAGTTCTGCATGTTGTTGCCTTTGAATAGGTTTGCATTTATGTGCAACATATTATATTAATCTTTATATTATCATTTTTAATTGTTTTTGCTTTTCATTAATTTGTTAGAACTGCAGATAACTTTGAAAGCACTTGTATTATGTGTAAATCAGAAGATCTACTTTCAAAAGCATTCACTTCCTTTTTTATTTAAGTCTTAATGATAGATTTCATGAGTTTTACAATAAGCTTGGTTAAATTTTAATAATTAAAATCATGATTATTATTTTTTTGGGGGCACACTCTAGTAGTCTCAGATTACCAGGGACTACTCCTGGTTGTGCTTGGAGGATGCTATATGCAGTGCTAGGGTAAGCCGTGTAACAAGCACCATAAACCCTCTACACATTAGCACATAAAATTATTTACAGCTTCTGCTGAAACTGAAGTAGCTTTCCTATTACTAAAGAATACGTTTTTACAATTTTGCTGAGTTTTATGATTTATTTAAATGATTTCTTGAAAAAAATATGTCTTAATGATTTTTACCTCTATTTTAAAGCAAGAACTATTAACTTTTTAAATAATGCAAGTTATTGCAGATTCTGTTCTCAATGTTCAAGATTTTAAGGAATGTGGGGAGGAGCTCATTAAAGTTCAATTTCAACGCAACATTTCAAATATCCCTAAAAGTCTCTTCAGAGAAGAATGTTCACCATTGTGTTCTTTGACATCTGTGGAAGAAATTTAATAGAGTAATGCAGCCCAATCATTAGTCATGTGACACCTGGTTGCACTCATTACATTGCTGTAAATTCTTGTGTACTTGAATAGATTTCTTAGCAAATAAAATTATTTAATTAAAATGTAAGAATAATACTAGAACATTGCTTTTATACATCTGCCATGATTAGACAATATAATATCCAGAACATGTTTTGGAAGAGCCTAGCACAGAGTTGGGAATGGAATATAAATTAGCTATTATTAGTAACGGAAGCTCAACCCACAGATGATAAGTACATGCTCAGCCTGCATAATTTTTTCCAGGGACTTTTGTTTATTTTCTAGGCAGAGATCACTGTTACACCTAGAAACAAGGGCTCAATGCCAATCAGTCTCCGGGAAAGCACATGAAGTTATACAAGACAGGGTGCAGGAAGCAGGTGCTGAGTGATCCACTTTAATTCTGATGGATGGCATGTGTCTGACTTAGGGGCTATTTTTAACAGACCAGCAAAACTACAGCAGATCTTACTCTGTAGCTTCTTAAAGGAACTGCCAGCTCCTGTTGGTCTCGAAACTGCTGTGAGCTCTGGTAAAAACATTTGTTATTCTTTCTAGCTAGAGATTGTTAATTATGGCCCAACTGTCATCATATCATTTAATTATATACTACATTCTCACAGGTAACCTACCTATTATAAAAAAAATCAGTGAAAAACATTTTGCCATGTTAAATACACTGTGTTCTATTTAGTATTTCTTTATCTTCTGAGATGTGGCCGTGCCTCAAACTGGCAAGTTAACTCACCAGCTAAATTACTAGGTATAAACACAGGAAGTATTTTATTTCTTGCCTTTGTGCTATGAGAAAAAATATAAACACTGCTTTATTTCTAATTTCCCAAGCACTCACAAAATGTCTAAATCCAAATAGAATGATTCAAGTAAGGTATTATTTATTCATTCTACTTTCTTCCTTCAACTTATTTTCTCACATCCAGCAATGCTCAGGGGATTACTCCTGGCTCTGCACTCAGGAATTTTTCCTGGCAGTGCTCGGCAGACTATATGGGATGCCAGAGATTGAAACCGGGTCTGGCTGCTTGCGAGGCAAATGCCCTACCCAGTAATTATAGCTCTGGCCCCTCAACTTCTTTCAATGTTCCTGTGAGAGAAAATGGCACCGGAATTCATCAATTCAGAGCAGTTATTCAATGCCTTCATTAGTGTATGTTCTTCATTCATTTTACTCCCTCTATCAAAATCACAGAAATGCAACTGAAGTTTATATATCATGGCCAATTTTTTGCAGTCTCATTCCTTAATATATTGCATATCAGTAGGTCCTTCACAAGTAGTAATAGGGTGACTTCTAAGTGGAAATTACCACTTGATCACTTGACATTCCGTTATTCATCAATTTGCTCAAGCAGGTGCCAGTAACATTTCCATTTGAATCTATCATGTGCCAGTGTAGCCCAATGGCATCTGGTTGCTTCAGAAATATGAAGAGCCTCAACCCTTTAATTCAGTGTCTTGACAAAGAGAGTCTGACCATCTTGTAGGTGGGGGACAAGTGACCTTTTTAACATCCTGCGGAATCCAATCAGTAATGGCTCTAGTCCAGTGGTAGTCTCCAAATCACATTACATGTCCAGCCCATCTGATTTTCGATGCCTTGGCAAATGAGACAGCATCTCTGAATCTAGAACAGTGACGGAGGTCGGAGCTCCGGATTCCTTCTTTCACTTGAGTGAGGCGTGATATTCCAAGCAAAGCTCTTTCGATTCCTCTTTGGGAGACCTGAATAGCATTCTCATCCTGCTTTCATAGGGTCCAGGTCTCTGAGGCATATGTTAATGCAGGGAGAACAGTGGAGTCGAAGAGGTTCTTTGTCCTTTTAGCTATTTCTTCGATGCTTTTGAAGGCATTCCATGCCACTCACTTCCTCCTGTGCAGCTCAGGTTTTAGGTCATTCATCATATTGACTTCTCGACCTAGGACACATAACTGCTGCATTCAGAGATGTCTGTTCCATTGAGAGTGAATGGGGCCTTTGAAACTAGTTCATTTCTCATGAACATAGTTTTGTTTAGAATCAACCGTAGAGCCTATCTTTCCATATTCTCGCTCGAAGTCAGCCAGCATTTGTGCTGCTTGGCTAATGTTTGGTGTTTTAGAATGATGTCATCAGCGAAGCGGAGGTGGTGTAGTTGCCGACCAATTATCTTCACTCCATTCCTTCCCATTCTAATTGTCGCATGATGTTCTCAAGGGTGGCGCTGAAGAGTTTTGGTGAAATGGTATCACCCTGTTGAACCCCTCTTTTCGGTGGGGGTCAGCAAGTGGAAATTAAATAAAATTAAGTTAAATACTGTTACTCAGCATTTGACTTCACACTTAGGATAAATCCCTCATTACTTTGTACTTTATAAATAATTTCTGTTATTATTATAATTTGGCATAAGATTTTGAGCCCCCTCAGCAATGCCCAGGGCTTGCTTTTGACTCTATGCCTAGAGGGCTTCCTTGTGTTTCTGGGAGTCGAATCTGAAACTTCAATGTGAAGGCAAGCTCTCATTTTATAAACTATATAAGGCTCCATGTCCACAACAAATTATATCATGGTCTGCATTTCCTACAACACTACGATTTGATACTCACCCAGGTCACAGCGATTTTTCTGTTATTCCTAAAATACTATGGCAACTTGTTGTCCTTCGTTATTAGTATTTACTGGTATCCTATGCCAAATTATATTCTTTATATATTTGTTTGTATAAAAATCTCACTCATTTATTATATTTAAAGAAAGTTTCATTTATTCTCTTATTATGTCTATAATATAATCATATCATTTATGCATATATATGTAAAAATTCTTATTAAATAGCAATCATGTGTGTCTATCCTAATGCTACTTTTAATTTATTTTACCATATTTTAGAAACTGAATGTAATATTCATTTTTATGTTCTATCTGTTGCTTTCTTTCCAGTAATTCCCACTGAACATAGCTTAAATTCCCATTCCTATTACTGGTAATATATCACTATTGGTTTCAAAAATATAAAAAATTAAAAAATATTGTAATATTTTTCCAGGGTTGTTGCACAGAGGTGCTCATGATTTATTCCTGACTATGTACTATTCCTATAAAAATCATGTAATAAACATCTCTATACTATTTGATTTTTAATGCACAATCTTTATTTTTTTAAATTATAACTCTGCACGGCAGAGCCTGGCAAGCTACCCGTGTTGTATTTGATATGCCAAATACCAGTAACAATTATAGACCTCATTCTGGAATGGATTGTGGCTCTTTATGTTCCTGGAGCAAGCAGATGCCCTTGGGCTCTACTAGCATGAGACAGGACATGTGGAGATGTTACTGGGGCCAGCTCTGAGCAAATCGATGAACAACGGGAAGACAGTGATACAGTGATAACTTTTATTTAAGCACCATGATTTAAAAAAGTCATTCTCAATACAGTTGTTTCAAGAATTTAATTTTCCAATACCTGTTCCACCAAGCTATAGAATTCTTATTTTGATTTTTAAAAATATTTTATTATATTATCGTGAGATATACAATTACAAAGATGTTCATGTCTGGGTTTTGGTCATAGTGTTTCAGCACCCATCTCTCCACCAATGCCCATTTCCACAAGGAACAGTTATTTTGATTTTTTTTTATCCCACTGTGAGATATACAATTACAAAGATGAATTCATGATTGGGTTTCAGTCATATAGTGTCCCAGCACCAATCCCTCCACCAGTGCCCTATACCCACTCACCAGTGAACCCAAATTCCCCTCCCACCTCCCCCAAACCTGCCTTTATAGCAGGCATTTTCTTTCTTTTCTCTCTCTCTCTCTCTCTCTCTGTCTCTCTCTCTTTCTCTCTTATCTTATATATTGTGGCTTGCCCTACAGACATTATGGGTTTTTTCATGTAAATCCCTATGTGTATATTCAATGCTGATTTTTAGACTGGCATTATCATTTCCCAAAAATAATAGAACACTGTTATATATTTATATTACACTAATAAATGCAGATATTCTATATCTATCCTTTACCTTTTGACTAATTCCATTCAGCATGATAATCTACATGCCCATTCATTTGCATGCACAGACATGGGACAGAGCTGCTACCGGCTCTCCCTGTGTCCAACCTATCATGAGGTGTCCAGGAGGGATGGCGGGTTCTAGCCCTGACCTGCCACCCCAGCAGAGCCTTGACCACCCACTTCAAGAGGGCTGCCATTTTCCACATCCGACTCCCTCTTGTCAGAACTCAACCCAGCAGAAGAGCTGATCACAGCCCCACTTTCGCAGCCACTTATGGCTGCCTGGTTCATCAATAAATGCTGGAGATCAGAGGTGACTAAAGAGTATGCCACCCGCATGGCAGAGTCTGGCAAACTACCTGTGTTGTATTTAATATGCCAAATACCAGCAACAATTATAGACTTCATTCCCATGACTTGATGTAAGGGTTTGAGGCTTTTTATGTTCCTGGAGCAAGCAGATGCCCTTGGGCTCTACGAGCATGAGACAGGACATATGGAGATGTTACTGGTGCCTGCTCCAGCAAACTGATGATGAACTGGAAGACAGTGATACAGTGAGTGGTCTTTTCTGATAGCTGCATAGTTCCATTATGTAGATGTATTATGGCTATGTTTTTTACAGTCTGCTGTTCTTGGGCATGCACGTTGTTTCCAGATTCTGGTGATCGTGAAGAGTTGCTATGAATATAGAAGTACAGATAGTCTTTTCACTGTGCATTTTGAGTTTCCAGGATATATTCCCAGGAGTGGTATTGCTGGGTCAAATGGGAATTCAATATCTATCTTTTGTAGGAATGTCTTTATTGTTTTCCAAAAAAAATGCTGGGCCAGTTGGCACACCCACCAAAAGTGGATGAGAGTCCCTTTCTCCTGCATCACTCCAGCACCAGTTGTTTTTGCTCTTTGGATGTGTGCCAGTCTCTGTGGTGTGAAATGATACCTAATTGTTGTTTTGATTTGCATCTCTCTAATGATTAATGATGAAGAGCACTTCACTTTCTCATTTGCCTTTTTGCCATTTAAATTCCTCCTTTTTGGAAGTTTCTGTTCATTTCTTCCAATTTGTTGATAGGGTTGGCTGTTTTCTTCTTGGAAATTTCTACCGCTGCCTGATCTATCATGGGTATTAACCCCTTATCAGATGGGCTTAGGATGAATATTCTTTCTCAGTCTGTGGGCTGTCTCTTAATCACCATTACTTTTTCTTTTGAGGTGCAGAAACTTTTCAGTTTTATAAAAATCCCATTTGTTTACTTTTGTTTCCATTTGATTTGTCAGTGTATTTTTTCATCGTTTAAGATCCTTTAGCTTCGATTTCGTAGAGCATTTTTCTTGTTTTCTTCCGTGAACCTTATAGATTCATGTGAGATGTTGACATCTTTAATTTATTTTTATGAGTTTTCTTCATGGCGTTAGAAGGAGGTCTAAGTTCATTTTTATACAGACCTCTCCTGTTTTCCAGCATCATTTGTTGAAGAGGCTTTCTTTGCGCCACTTAACATTTTGTAGCTTTATCGAAGATTAAGCAATCATATATTTGAGAGTATGTTTTAGGATATTCAGTTCTATTCTATAGGTCCACAGGTCTGTCTCTATGCCAATTCCTCCCCTCCCTCCTATAGCCTACCTAAAGGGCAGGTTCTTTATCTCTTTTCTCTCACCCTGTCTCTCTTTTCCTTCTCTTACACATTGTGGGTTGCACTAAATACATTTAGAGGCTATCATGTGCATTTTTTGCCTGTATTTAATGCTCAGTTCCAGGTTGGTATTAGCCCTTTCAACATTTATTCACACATGTTCCCTTCACTGTCTTACCTAACCTCTGATTCCCTCATGTTTGCGGTAATTTCCACTTTTGGTAAGACCTCCTGATCCACGTTTCGCCTGACACTGGATATTGGTGTCATAATATGTATGTATGTATGCATGTATGTATGTATGTATGTATGTATATATATCATGCAAATAAATTCAGTCATTCTATATATCTCTTTCCTTAAGACTAATTTCACTCAACATGATCCTTTCCATGTCCATCCATTTATAGGCAAATTTCATAACTTCATTTTTCCTAACAGCTGCATAGTATTCCATTGTGTAGATGTACCACAAGTTTCTTTATCCAGTCATCAGTTCTCGGGGATACTGGTTGTTTCCAGGTTCTGGCAATTGTGAATAGTGCTGCTATGAAAATAAAAGTGCAGATTGTGTTTCTGCTGTGTGTTCTTGGCTTCCCAGGGTATATTTCCAGCAGTGGTATGGCTGGGTCAAAAGGGAGTTCAATTTCTAGTCTTGAAGGAATGTCCATATTGTTTACCAGAAAGGTTGTACAAGTTGACATTCCCACCAACAATGTATGAGAGTTCCCCTTTTCCCACATCCACGCCAGCACTTGTTGCTTTTACCCTTTTGGATATGGGCCAGTCTCTGTGGTGTCAGGGTGATATTTCATTGTTGTTTTGATTTGCATCTCTCTGATGATTAGTGATGATGAGCATTTTTTCATATGCCTTTTGGCCATTCGAATTCCTTCCTTGTCAAAGTTTCTGTTCATCTCTTCTCCCCATTTTTTTAACGGGGTTGGCTATTTTCTTCTTATATAGCTATACAAGTGCCTGATATATCCTGGATATTAACCCTTATCAGATGAGTATTGGGTGAATATTCTTTCCCCATTCTGTGGACTGTCTTTCTATCTTGGTCACTGTTTCTTTTGAGGTGCAGAAGCTCTTTAGTTTCATGTAGTCCCATATGTTTATCTTTTCTTCTAGTTGCTTTGTTAATGGTGTTTCACCTTTGAAGATGACTTTAGCTTCAATGTCGTGGAGGGATTTTCCTATATTTTCTTCAACGTACTTTATGGATTCAGGTCTGACATTGAGATCTTTAATCCATTTTTGATCTGATTTTTTGTGCAAGGTGTTAGACACAGGTCCAAATTCATTTTTTTTACATGTAGCTGTCCAGTTTTCCCAGCACCACTTGTTGAAGAGGCTTTCCTTACTCCAGTTTGGACTCTTTGCACCTTTCTCAAAGATTAACTGATCATGTCTTTGAGGGTGGGTATCAGGATACTCAACTCCTATTTCATAGGTCCACAGGTCTGTTTTTTTATTCCAATACCACTTTTTAATTACTACTGCTTCATAGTACAGTTTGAGGTTGAGAAAGGTGATGCCTCCCCATCTTCTTTTTTTCCCAAGGATGGCTTTAGCTATCCGTGGGGGTTTATTATTCCATACGAATTTCAGGAGTGTTTGGTCAATTTCTTTGAAGAATGTCATCATATATTTGAGAGTGTGTTTTTAGGATATTCAGTTCTATTTATTCTATTGGTCTACAGGTCTTTCTCTATGCCAATACCAAGCTGTTTTCAATTATTGCTTCTTTGTAGTAGATTTTGAAATTGTGGAAATTGATACCTCCCATCTTCTTTTCCAAAATGTTTCTTTAGGTATTCGTGGGGGTTATTATTCAAGCAAATTTCACAATTTGTTTAGTCAATTTCTTTGAAGAATGCCATGGGTATTCCCTTTAGGGTGTTGCATGAAATCAGTATAAGGCTTTTAGGAAGTATTACCATTTTGGTTATCGTTAATTCTCCCAATCCATGAGCAGGAATGGACAATCTATAAGACAATTTATCTCATTGTTCATATTTTAAAAGTTAATAGTTTATTAATTGTGCATTATTCATTTTATAGTTTATATGTTTGTTTCTTTCCCATATTGCATGCATAGATTATCCTACTTAGAGCTATAATTAAATGCTCTATTCACAACTATTGGTAAGTAGCAATCTATATTTTTGCGTATGCATGTCAGTATTAGGGACAATTATTTTGCATCAAGTACTAACTAGGAAGTTATTCACATTGACTATATTCAAGAAGGAAATAAAGGACAGCAATCCAATCTTTGAGGCTGAATGTACTGGAAAATTTGATAAATTTAGATTTGTGTAATAATGACTTTCTTTATTCTGCAGTTGAGCGTAATAATACTCATGTTAAAGACATAATTTTTACTGAACTCAGCTTTTGACAAGATAGATAAGTAGTTAATTTTTTCAAGTGTGTATATTTATTTTTAATATGAATTTCTTTATTACAGTTACAATAATAAATAAATAGATTGTACAATGAAATTTATGCAATATTTGGAGGGATAAAAAAGCATAACTCACATGAACATAATATGCCAATATTTTCATGTCAATTATCTTAGAATTTTATGCATTTGGGAGGCATCAGAAAAAATAAACTAACTTTTTTAAAAATCTCTTACATGCATGGAAGAAGTAGAGATTTCAAATTGAAATCTACTTTGACTTTACCAGGACAAAAGGAGTCATCAATTTTAAAGCCTTTTCCTCTTATTTCTACTATTCTTCGGGTCATTTTAAGCTCAACCATTTAACTCCTACTTTCTAGGTCTCAATCCGCTCTTATCTTGGGCCTGCCTAATTCTACTTCTGGCAGTTTTCACCTGCTTTCCTCCAATGAAACTACACTATCAGGCCCACAAATCATGGACCTCTAGGGAGCCATTGCTCTTTCTTACTTCAGTTTAATCATATAAAAATAAAATACTACTTAATTTTTGACTTATTTTACAAACCCAATGGTAATTTCCAAGCAACAATATATGTTAATATGATTATGAGGAAGTCTCACAAGGAATAAGTAGAGGCAATTGATCACCCGTAGGAAACTTCTGTCATAAGAAACAAACAAGACCAGACAGAGTGTCTTACAGAAGAAAAGTATAAAGAGCCAATAGAGAGAAGTAGATTGAGAGAGAAAGTATGTATAGCACATAATAGCCTAAAGAAAACAGTATGTAAGTAATGGGCTGACATGCCAAACTGTGGCGTGTTAAGCACAAAGTAAATGCAGTATCTTTTTATCTTTTTTTTTCTGTATCAGGAGATTTGACATTGTGAAAGGATAAATAGCCTGTGGCTATCATTTATGGGCAGTACCATAGGTTGTTAAAAGCATTGGTATTTTGGTTACAGTAATCTCGACACAAGAGTTAAGGATCCCTGCGCTGTGTTTGTTGCTTAAGTGGAATTGGCGAGTCTAAACTTTGCAAAGCACAAGGGCCTTTTAAAATCTCTCGGTGAAGACACAGCCTCACACTTACCAGATGAATAATATAAAGAACAAATAATGAGCAATTTTTGTGAGTATTAGTTACACACAGAGGTTTTACATGCAAGAAACCAAATACATATTTTTATTTCAAACGAGGGAATATATCACTGCTCACTATCTTCCAGTTTTCAAACTAGCCTATTGGCTTAGGTGAGGCACCAATGGCATCTCACTTATGTCCTGTCTCAACACTATAGTGGAGCCCAAGGTATCTACTTGCTCCAGGAAAATAAAGAGCCCTCGTGACCATATTAACTCAGTGGAAGGTCGGGAATGACTAGCAACTTCTACAATATAATTGTTACCTGTTTCATTTAGCTTTCCCATCGAAATGCTCTGATCACGGGCAGCTTGCCAGACACCTTCTGATTGGCATACACCTCTAAATACAGCATTTGTTGATGAACTACCCACAGCTATTACGCCAGGCTCATTTGCTGGGTGGAGTTTGATGAGAGGGAAGTGCGGATCCTTTGAAATAGAAGGAGCCACCTCTCAACTATGGAAGCGGAGGAGGGTTGTCTGGCTTGTTACTGAGCTCTGCTGGGGGTGATGGGCCAAGGCTAGAACTACTACTGCATCCTCCCAGAGAGTACACCTCAAACCAGATTGCTTAGGTATAAAGAAAAGGCGGGACCCAGTGGTGCCAGCAGCTCACATACTTTGTGTCTGTGTCTCTGGATCTGAAACTTACCGGGGCCGGTGTGGAAAAAAAGAAAAAACGCTTCTTTGGGGTGGGTGGCCAGGCTGATGTCCGAGGCTGATGACGCAAAGTGTCTGCTGAGTGGGGTTCTGACTGGGAAGTCTGGATCTAGCCGAAATACGCGAAGAGCCTCTGGGAGTCATGCGGAAGTGTCAGCTTTTGTTAGCAAAAGGCTCTCTGCCACTTTTGAGGTGGCGTGGCTAGGGCTAGGGCCCTGTTCCTCCAGGCACCTCTATGAGTGGCTAGGCACAAGGGAAGCAAAAGTAGTAGCTCTGCCCCATCATCTACTGGGAGTCTCTGGATCTGGCATACACACCGGGCTGAGGGTGAAAGAAACTTCACTGCAGTTTTGGGTCAGCCAGTGATGATGCAGGCTGTAAATGGTTTCCTCTGCCTATCACGGGCAGAGAGCCTCACCTCATTTGGGAAAATATATATCACGGGAGGAAGCTGAAGAGGGAATATATATTTAGAAGAAAAAAGTATTATCTTCTGCGAAAACTACTGCAGGAAGATTAGCGGTTGGCATTATCTGTTATAACTTTGCCTTCTGCCTTCCACTTATCAACTCACCAGCACTTGGTGGCATGCTTTCAACTTACGTCACTTATCTTTACTGTTTTTAGTTTTTGCCGAAGAGGCAGGCACCAATGTCATCTCCATTCATGGCTGGGGCCGCAAGATTATTATTGTTTACTGTTTCCCTGACATATCAGAAATTCCGTGGGGTAGCTGACCAGGCTGCCGTGGCTTTCAAATTTACTTATACCGGGGGGCTGATACTCTTTACTGTACCCAGACCATCGGCCATCAGGGTCCGCGAGGCAGAGCCACTGATTATAGACAAACCCTATCTTACATACCACCACACCAGTACATAAGCTTTGGCGCCTGCTGCATTCAGAGCTTTTACAGCACCTCTCTGAGGGCAAGGGCACTATGTGCCGAGTACTGTTTGAGAAAAGAAATGCGGAGCCCAGGCGCAGCCAGTCCATAGGCCTGCAGTGAAGAGTTTATTGAAAGCTGACCACGGTTTGATCCCAACATCTCTCATGCCTTGAACCACCCAGCTTTGCTGAGAGCCTGGTTCCTGGCAGGTACAGGAGGCAAGGAGTAACTCTGAGCTACCGGTGTTGACCTGAAAAAGAAAAAAAAAAACTTAGGAAAATGAAAACTTTTGCAGGCTATATTCAAGAATTACTTCACACAACCGGACAGATTCAGAAGAAAGGAGCCTCCCACAACTGAACTACAGTGTCATAAAGAGGTCCAGACTCCTGGTTTCGACGCGCTCAAGTATGAAGAGGAATTGGGTAGGAGCTGGTATCGGGACTGAGTGTCTGAGTCCAGCTTGGAACTTTCCAGGATCAAAAGCTGAGACTTACTGCACAACTTCAGTTTTTCTGCACTTTTAGAGGCCTGGCAGCCACCCCAGTGGGGGCACTGAAGCGCCACACCCATGCCTTGAGCTGAGAACTGCTGCTAGGAACCCTGCCAGGCGAAAAGTGGAGTGAAAGGCGGGAGTTTTTACTTTACTGCCTAACTCTACAATCTCACTCTCAGGTGATGAGGCGGAAATCTTGGAAGGGAGAGGCAGGTTCGGTCTCACTGATCCCGAGGCAGTCGGCTCTGAAGGCTGGAAAACTGACTACCACGCACAGCACGGTCATCCCTCAGAAGCTCAAATTCTCACACGGCTGGACTCCCACAGCCGGGGCCTATGGCAGGCCAGCGCTTTTTGTGCCCGTCTGCGATATTTCAAAATCTGGTATGCACCCATCTAACACATATCCCATCACACATCTCCTTTTGAAACCTGCAAATGTGTGGACACATGTTTGGTCTCCCGTGAAGGTTTCATCTGAAAATTTCTATATGGCATTGGGCTCAGATGACACAATGAGTTTTAAGAACATCCTTCAATAGCTTTTTGTCCTACTTTAAAACCATGACCTCCCAGTGTGTTTCAGAGATATGCCAATGAGCTTGGCATCTAAAATATATTATTCAGTGTGAAGATGAAGCTCAAGAAATACAGATTGAGATAAAAAGTGAAATAGGTGTTGTTCGTGGAATTGCGAGAAGTGGTGGCTGAGTCCCTGCTTGGCATTCAAGAGAACTACTGTGTTCTGGAAACCTAGAAAGGTAATCCAA
>JAJIBD010005888.1:0-176008 GCA_021461705.1 Cryptotis parvus | reverse complement strand
TGCTGTGTGGTGATGTGGTGGTGGTGGTGGTGGTGGTGGTGGTGGAGGTGGTGAGGGGTGGTGGTGGTGGAGGTGGTGGTGGTGGAGGTGTGGTGGTGGTGAAGTGGTGGTGGTGGTGGTGGTGGAGGTGGTGGTGGTGGTTGTGGTGGTGGAGTGGTGGTGGTGGAGGTGGTGGTGGTGGAAGTGGTGGTGGAGGTGGTGGTGGTTGTGGTGGTGGAGGTGGTGGTGGTGGAGGTGGTGGTGGTGGGAAGGTGGTGGTGGAGGTGTGGTGGTGGAGGTGGTGGTGATGGTAGTGGTGGTGGTGGAGGTGGTGGTGGTGGTTGGTCACACATTGGTTGCAGTGCTTGCTCAAAATACACATTTAGTTGTGGCTCTGGATATTCCTAACATCAGACCTGCCCTTACCACACTAAAGGCTGATGAGGCTGTCACGAGGGATTTGGGTCATGCCTCATTACTCTCACCCTTTCAAGGTTCTACCACTGAGCCACCTAGTGCTCTCAGCCTTGTTAAAATTTTAAATACAAGGCAAGGATGATAGATCAAGGGGTGTGTCACATGCCTTGCATACACATAGTTATGTTCCCCACCACGTGACCTTCCAGTGCTGCTGGTTGTGGCTCTGTGTTCCCAAGTACCATGGAGCCACTGAAGCTCCTGACTGAGCAGCCAAACACTTGATCACACAGCTATGCTGAATAGTACCAGGAGAGGGTCACATGAGCGCAGCATAGGAGGCCTCAAGCTGTGTTACACAGTTCTAAAGTCAGAACTGCAAAATGAAGATCATTTAGAGTTCAGATTTTTTTTAAGTATTTTATTATGCCACCGTGAGATATACAATTACAAGATGTTCATATTTGGGTTTTGGTCATACAGTGTTCCAGCACTCCATCCCTCCATCAGTGCCCATCTCCCACCACCAAGGTCCCCGGTTCCCTCCCTCCTTCCCCCAGCCCACCTCCATGGCAGGTTGGTCAGGTTCTTTATTTCTTTCCTTTCTAGAGTTCAGTTTTTATATCTGTTCTGATCACACTATTTCTTCCCTGTCTCTACACACTTCTTTTTTTAAAAAAAATTGTCTTCTTTTATTTATTTTCCAGTAATAAGTATTCCCCACTTCTTACTTTAAACCAAATACCACCGATCACATGAATCATGACGTGCCATATCTTTCTTATGTACTATGATATTATAAAAGTATTTAAAATTTTTAATTAATTTATTATTTTATCATTTTTTAACTTCTTGGGTCACACTTGGCAATGCTCAAGGGTTACTCTTGGCTCTGCACTCAGGGAATTACTCCTGGCAGTGCTCTGGGGACCATATGGGATGTCAGGCATCAAACCCTGGTTGGTCTCATGCAAGGCAAGCGCCCTATGCACTGTACTATCATTTTGGCCCCCTCAATTTTCTTTTCCTTTCTTACATAGGTGCTGCCATTTCTTTTATTACATTCTAAGAATGCAGGTCATTATAAAGCAGAGAAAGGATGCTGAGATGATTATCTTCTGGTGTCGGGTCTGGGGTTGGGTTTTTGGTCTCATTCTGCTAATTTTTCCATCCTTAGGACATTCACGGTTTTGAGCCATCTCCGTAATCTTGTTCTGCTTATTCACCAACCATCCTGTTTGTTTAAACTTGGGGTCTCCAGCCTGTTGAGCTCTAGGCCTCCAGCTGGTTCTTTAATTTGGTGGGGGACGAGGGTAGTTTTGTGCCACACCAAGTGATGTTCAGGGGTTGCATTTGACTCTGTATTCAGGAATCACTCCTGATTCCACACTTATTTCCATAGGGTTGAGCCAGACTGTTGGGAAGCCCCTGGCATCTAACGATATCAGGAAATGAGTTTCCTTCTACCTCCTGAAGCCAGCGGGGAATGGGTGAAAACTCAGGAGTCCAGTGCAGTTCTAAAAGGTTTTTACTAAAACAAGCTCCACAGCTTCAATCCCAAACAAAAGGATTCCCCAGACCTCTAGGTCTTAGACCATGCACCCGGCCCAAGTCTCCCACCAAAGTGGATCCTCCTACTTTAAGTCAGGCCACTAATATATCCAAAAGTAATTCTAATCTTCAGGGAGGGTCATGTCAACAAAGATCAACAAATCAGCTTCTAGGTGTAGACCTTGTATCTGGTTTAAGCAAATGGCTATACCAGGGATAAATCCCTTTCTCTGGCCCTCAGTTGTTCTCTTGTTCTGTATTAATTGGAGCCTGTCCCTCTAAGTGTTGCAGGTGTGTCTGCGGTGCCCGGCTACATCAGCAGGTGGCAGACAGGAGGTAGGATTGTCTACATCCAGGGCTCTGCCGTGGGCTCTGGATGGTTGATGATCTGTCATAGAAAAAGACTGGGTCCCCTGGGATGAACACAGAGCTATGACAGAGCCTGGCAAGCTACCCGTGGTATATTCAATATGCCAAAAACAGTAACAATAATGAACCTCATTCACAATGAATGAGATGTTACTGGGGCCCACTAGAGCAAATCGGTGAACAGTGGGAAGACAAGTGACAAGTGACATTTCAAAGTAGTAGATAGAGCTATCTCTCACTTCTTTTATGTCTCTCTCTCTGACAATGTGATTCTTAATGTATTCATAGCATAATCTATTTATTTGATCTGTCTCTGTGGATGAGCATTTGGGTCCTTTCAGTCTTTTTTTTTGCTACAGCAAATGGTCTATGTATACCATTTTTATATTTTTTCAGTAAAAAGAGTGATACCCAGGTCAACAGGAAGGGGCATAAATAAATGATATGTTAAATTCTCTTCATAGGAGTGTATGCCTCCTCCCAATGGTACTATAACCTCACCAAGAAGCTATTCTGTCAAACTTTCCCAATTTATTAAGGCAAAAAGTACTTCTCTGTAATTTTTTTAGTTACATTGTTTTAACATACTGAGTTTTTGACATTCTGTCATACAGCGATCATGTGTATCTCTGTTTTAGTGAACCATTCGTTGGTATATTTTATCATTGTTTTCTATGAGACCTGTCCCTTGAGGTGTTGCAGGTGTGGCTGCAGTGCCCAGCTGCGTTGGCAGGTGGCAGACAGGAGACAGGCTTTTCTACACCCAGGGCTCTGCTCCGTGGGCCCTGGATAGTTGATAGTCTGAACAAAAAAAAAAGAAAAGAAAAGAAAAGTCTGGGCCTCCTGGGATGAACCCAGAGCCATGGCAGAGCCTGGCAAGCTACCCGTGGTGTATTCAATATGCCAAAAACAGTAACAATAATGGACTTCATTCCCAACGAATGGAGATGTTACTAGTTCCCGCTCAAGCAAATTGATGAACAATGGGAAGATAAGTGATTCTCTGTGAGACACTATTGGAAATACATATTTTTCTTAATTTTCTTTCCAATTGCTCTTCTTGTATCACTTGACCTGAATCCTATTCATCGATTTGCTCAAGCAGCTATAACATTTCCATTGGACTATCACGGCAATGTGCCCAAGACATCTGGTGATTCAGGAATATGAAGAGCCTCAAACGTTCCTTCAGGGTCTTAACAAGGAAGTCGCATCGTTGGGCGGCCCGTGATCTTTGACATCCGGGGATCCGTCTACGGCTCTAGTCAGTGCAACGGACAGCCCCATCAGAAACTGATTTATATATGTTGGTTCTCATTTCCTGAAACTTTGCTGAACTTTTTGGGTTAGGTTATCTCTAGTAACCTTCTTGTGTATTCTTTGAAAGTTTCTATATAGTAATTAAGCCATCTACATAAGGAATTTTATTATTCCTTTCCTTTCTGGATACAATATTTTCCTTATAGCTGGTCTAGCTAGAAGTTCTGTTACTTGTGTAAACAGTAATTCTTGTTTACCGATTTTTCTAAATTATTTTGTTAAGTCCATTTCCTTTTCTGGTGTTGTCTTTGAAATCTGCTTCCCTTCAGCTTCTGTTTAAGTGTTTTGACATATATTTCCTGGAACTCCAGAGAATGGTTTAAAAAGAGAGAAGAAAAAAGGAGAAGAAGGGAGGAAGGCAATTGCCAATACCTCATTTAGACATTCCTCAAAAATTAAATAATTGAGCTTCCATATGACTCAGCATTTCCACTCCTGGAAATATACCCCAAGGTCCCCAAAATACAGTGCACTCCTATGTTCATTGCAGCACTATTCATAATAGTCATAATATAAACAGCAAAAGTGCACAAAAAATAGATGACTGGATAAAAGCAGCTATGGTCACTTGATCACTTGATCACTTGAATCCCGTTATTCATCGATTTGCTCGGGGGGCGCCAGTAACATTTCCATTGGACCCTATCACATGCCAATGTAGCCCAATGGCATCTGGTTGATTCAGGAATATGAAGAGCCTCAAACCGTTCCTTCAGGGTCTTTACAAGGAAGACTGACCATCTTGTAGGTGGGCGGCCCACGTGATCTTTTGACATCCCGTGGGATCCAGTCGGTAACAGCTCTAGTCCAGCTGTTGTCTCCAAATTGCATTACATGTCCAGCCCATCTGATTTTCGATGCCTTGGCAAACGAGACAGCGTCCCTGATTCTGGAATAGCGACGGAGGCCAGAACTCCGGATTCCTTCTCTCACTTGAGTGAGGCGTGATATTCCAAGCATAGCTCTTTTGATGCCTCTCTGGGGAGACTCGAATAGCATTCTCATCCTGCTTTCATAGGGGCCCAGGTCTCTGAGGGCATATGTTAATGCAGGGAGAATGGTGGAGTCAAAGAGATGTGCCCGGGCTGGAGTTTCTTTTTCCTTTAGCTATTTCTTCGATGCCTTTGAAGGCATTCCATGCCGCTCTCTTCCTCCCTGCGCAGCTCAGGTTTTAGGTCGTTCATCATGTTGATTTCTCGGCCTAGAATGGAACGAACAGGGTGAGAGACTACCTGAGTTCATCATGTCCACCAAGACCATTCATGGGAACTCACAGTTCCAGAAAGCTGAAAGCGTTGGATATGGGAATCTCCTGGCGGACAGTTCCACAATGAAATTGACCACATCATCTTCAATCAATGGTTTTATCTGACCGATGTAGCTGTTGTCCCCAAATTCCAAACAGGAGCTGACCACTGTCTCCTTCGGTGCAAAATTCTACTTCCGCAACGGGGAAAAGGCTGCAAAGTTTAAGAAGAGAACTCCCAGAATGACCACCAACTGGGAACTCTTTGGCACCATTGCAGCAACATGGGAAGATACCATCATTGACGACATAATTGGCGATATGAAGAATACAACCGATTGGTTCAGCACCTCCATGATTGTGCGAAGAATGCTGAGAGAGAGAAAGACACAAAAGGACGCTTGTCTTCAGAAACTCTCGAGCTCATTCGCCAACGTGGCAAGGCGCGAGCCTCAGGAGACCAAATGCTAACGTCCAAGCTTGCTAAACGGTGCAGAGAAGCGATAAAAGAAGTCCTCAAAGACAGAAGAGCAGAAATACTGGAAGATGCAGCAGAAGCCGGGAAAAGCATTCGCAATGCCCTCCTGTCCTTCGCCAACTATAAGACCAAGATGACTGCCCTCCGGCGCCTGATGGATCTATGACATCTTCCAGAAAGGCAATGGAGAAGATTATCCAGGACTACTACTCAAATCTCTTTGATAGCCACATCCACCTGCCCACATACCAAATTCCACAGGATGGATATGTCATTCCTAACGTTCTCCCTTCTGAAATCCGACATGCCATCTCGATCGGTAAAGAAGGGAACAGCACCAGGCCCAGACAAAGTCAGACCCGAACACCTGAAGAATCTGCCGTCGGTATTCATCAATACACTAGCTCGGTTCTTCACACGCTACCTGTCCGAATGCAAGGTGCCCTCCCAATGGAAAACCAGCAGGACAGTTCTTCTGTTCAAGAAGGGAGACATTCACGACATCGGCAACTATCGCCACATCTGCCTGTTGTCCGTCATCTACAAGCTGTTTACACGAGTCATCCTGAACAGGATTAGCAGAACACTAAATTAAGGACAACCATGCGAACAAGCAGGCTTCCGGAAAGGATTCAGCACAATCGACCATGTCCACACAGTAACCAAGCTCATCGAGGTTTGTAGGGAGTACAAGATGCCGCTCTGTCTCATGTTCATTGATTTACAGAAAGCCTTTGATTCTGTGGAGACTGAAGCAGTCATCGAAGCCCTAGGCAAACAGGGTGTTCAAACCCAATACATCAAGATCCTTCGTGAGCTGTATTACGGATTCACCACCAGGATCTCACCATTCTACAAAGAAGTGATCATTAATGTGAAAAGAGGGGTTCGACAGGGTGATACCATTTCACCAAAACTCTTCAGCGCCACCCTCGAGAACATCATGCAACAATTAGAATGGGAAGGAATGGGAGTGAAGATAGATGGTCAGCAACTACACCACCTCCGCTTCGCTGATGACATCATTCTAATAACACCAAACATTAGCCAAGCAACACAAATGCTGGCTGACTTCGACCGAGAATGTGGAAAGATAGGTTTACAGCTGAATCTAAAGAAAACAATGTTTATGAAGAATGAACTAGTTCCAGGGGCCCCATTCACTCTCAATGGAACAAACATCTCTGAAAGCAGCTATAGTATATATCATATATATGTCACAGAATACTACTTGGCTGTAAGAAAACATGAAATCATGCAATTTGCTGATTCAAGGATGGATCTGGGAGTATCATAGTGAGTGAAATGAGTCAGAGGGAGAGGAACAGACACAGAATGACTGCACTCATATGTGGCATCTCACTCATATATAAAGAAACATAGTAGGGGAATAATTGATGTCTGAAGGCAATAGAATCAGCAGGTAGGAGTACTGGTCTTTAGGAAGAAGCTTGCATCTGGGGTTTGGGGAGGAGGATAGGTCAGAGAAGGGGGAACTATGACAATGTAGAAGGAAGTGCTCACTCTGGATTAGGACCAACTTCTGAAAAGAGTTAAAGTGACATGCATGATATTCTATTAGTAACAGTAAGATAAATCACAATGCCTAAAGTGGGGGAAACAAAAATAAAAAAGTGCCTGCCATAAAGGCAGGCCAGAGGACAACGAGGAAAACTGGGGATGTTTGTGGGGGTAGTGGACACTGGTAAAGGGATAGGTGTTAGAAGAATATTGTACGCCTGACACTCTAAATAACTTTGTAACTCTGTTATTCCTGAAGATTCAATTAAAAGTTAAAAGTAAACTAATTAAAAAAATCCCTTCAATGAAAAGGAAATTACTGGCTGCAAAACTAAAGTAAAGAATGCTACAACTGGAAATTGGTGTGGGGGGGAGAAGATTTACCATACCTTAAGATCAAGTGCATTTCTTCCAAATAATTGACAATTACGTATGGCCAAGTTGACCATAGCTAATACTGTTTCATATTGTGTTGCTGCAATAGTCTTAAACATCTTAAAACCTTCACCCTGTACTGCATAAGATACTGATTCATCCATTTTCCTTGTAATTTGAAAGAACTCTATATAAGAAAGACAAAGCATAAAATTTAAATGTGTTATTACCTGGAGTAAAAGTAAATCACCATACCAGAGACATAATAATTATACACATACTTTGGAAGAGATTTCTCCATAATGCTAACTATTTAATTTCAGTTTGTTCTGCTTAACAAACTGGATTTTGTTGTTGCTGAAGATTACAAAACAATTTACGTCCAAAAAGGAAACCATATGTTCATTGATTTCTATGAATAATTTAATTCCACCAATCTCTGTATGTAAAATTTGTTTCAATTTGACTAAGAATTATATAAGCAACTTTTTGCTTTATAAAACTAGTCAAGGATATCATATCAATGACATCCTAGATTATCACTTTGCTTTCCCCTCTAGTAGCAACTGAATGTATGATTCAAATGCTGTATCTAATTAGCTCTTCCTTCAGTTTAAAGAACCCATAGAAGAAAGGGGGCCCAAACAGCTCAGAAATTATTCAGATATTAACTAAGTTTACTTCAAAAGAACTCATAGCTTTCACCATATTAAACGACGGTCTATCCCAAAGTTAGAGATTTAGTGCAGTGGCTAGTGCACTTTCCTTACATATGGACAACTGGGTTCAGTCTCTGGTACCTCAAATGTTCCCCATCGCCATCAGCAGTGATCCCTGAATGCAGAGTCAGGGGTAAACCTTGAGGATCACCAAACATGGTCAAAAAGAGTAAACCCTGAGGACCACCAAACATGGTCAAAACAGAAACAAAAAAAGTTCTGTAGGGGCTGGAGCAATAGCACAGCAGGTAGGGCATTTGTCTTGTACACGGCCACCCGGTTCAATCCCCAACATCTCACATGGTCCCCTGAGCACCGCCAGGAGTAATTCCTGAGTGCAGAACCAGGAGTAACCCTGAGTGCCGCCGGGTTTCACCCAAAAAAAAAAAAAAACAAAAAAAAATTCTGTCTACCGCCCACGTGTGGTATAACAATCATATTATTAAATTCATTTTACATTCCTGGTCACATTCTAATATGAGTAATATTTTATAGGGGCCACAACAGTCAGTGCTTAGGGGCCCTCAAACCATGCCGTAAGTCATTTTCAGTTGTGCTTAGGTGACACTGGGAACACATCTAGCTTAGAACAAAGATATAAGAGGCATCCACACTGCAATTAGGGGACACCAGAGCTACCCCCAAAAGTGCTCAGGAGGCCATGTGGTGCCAGGGATTGAAATGGGGTCTTACATATGGATTCTATAACTTAAGCTATCTCTACAGCCCCTTAGTAATTTCTGTACTATCAGTTCAATGAGAGAAAAGAATGTGTTCCACAACAAAAGAAAACAATGTTTCGCTTTTTATTTTTACTTTATTTTATTTTATTACTTTTTGGTTCATGACTGGCAATACCCAGGGGTCCCTACTGGCTCTGAATTTAGGAATTACTCTAGCAGTGCTTGGGGGAACAAATGGGATGCCTGGAATGGAACCCGGGTTGGCTATGTGCAAGGCAAATGCCCTACCCACTGTACTATCACTCAGATCCTCAGATTTTTGTTTTTAAAATAGATCCCGGGTGCCTATTTCAGAATAAAGACAGATATTTGACCAGGGATGTGACTCAAAAATTGAAGTTATGCCTGGCATGTGGGCCCTGGGTGTGCTCCTTGGCACTCAAAACAAAGCAAGAACAGAATAAGGAAGAAGTATGACACAATACAGAAAGCGTTTCTAAAAAAACAATGCAAGGTTTAGGGTGATGTCATTTTCCTTAAAAATATTTTGCTTCTGCTAATTTAGGAGAACAACCTAGCACCTGAACTACGCAGGAGGAAGAGAGCAGCGTGGCTGCCTTCAAGAGCAAGTGGTAAAGAAGGAAGTGGTAAAGAAGACGAAGAACCTACAGCTCTGAGCACAATTTTTTCGACTCCATCATTCTTCCTGTACTAATATATGCCTCAGAGACCTGGGCCTAAGAAAACAGGTTGAGAATGCTATTCAGGTAACTCAAAGAGGAATCAAAAGAGTCACGCTTGAGTATCATGCTTCACTTAAGTGAGAGAAGCAATCCAGAGTTCGACCTTTGTCGATGATCAAGAATCAAGGATGTTGTCTCGTTTGCCAAGATGATGAAAATCAGATGGGCAGGACACATAATGTGATTTAGGGATGACCGCTGTACTAAGGCTGTTACTGACTGGATTCCACGGGGACATCAATAGAACGCGTGGCCACCCACCTACGAGATGGTCAGACTTCTTTGTCAAAACCCTGAATGAACGGTTTGAGGCTCTTCGTGTTCCTGGAGTGAGCAAATGCCATTGGGCTACACTTGCACGCGACAGGGACAAATGGAGACATTACTGGTGCCCGCTTGAGCAAATCAATAAACAACGGAAGATAAGTAATAAGTGAAATTAAGCAGGACCAAAGTACTTAGAATGGGATCTAGCACATGAAAAGTCTCTAATTTTCATCATTACATGTGCATCGTCCCCACCCAGATTAAGAATGCTCAATTTTTGTGATTTTAATATCAGTACAAAGTGTGATTCATAGTCAATGCTTTAAAATAAACACGATTTCTGAGGAAGACGGAAGAGATAGCTCACTAGGCTGAATGCACACTTTGCAAACAGGAGGTCTGCGTTTAATGCGACACTTGCATGGTCCTCCTCCACTCTCAGGAGTGATCCTCAGGAGCAATCCTCTTCCTTAAGAGAAAGTAATCCCCGAGCACTGCTAAGTGTGATCCCAAAATACAACAGAAAATGGCTTAAAGAACTGAAAATTAGCTGTTATTGTAGGAATCACAAAAACATATGCAAAATGCACAACTGAAAGTCTTTCTAGAGAAAGAAAATATTATATATTTAGGAGATTGGTGTAAATCTTGCATTTACCTCTATTCCTGATGATCCTGGAAAATTTTGAGGCATAAATCCCCAACAATCTTGGGAACTGTGCTATACTTTTCTTTCGACCTATAAAGCGCTTCTAGAGAAAAAAAAGAAAAATAGGAAAACTATGGATGTTTGCAAAAATTTGTATTGAGGGTATTATAATTTGAATAAGCCTAATTTTTCATCTTTTTAACATCCATGAAAATAAGTCCAGATCTTACAGTCAGGTGTCTGATTTGAACTTGGGGAGACCTACAAAGTTTGAACTTAACTACATTCTAGCCTATACAATGAATGTATGGTCAATAATTGATCACACCCCCTACCCTGCAAATCCAAATTGGAGTCCTATTTTCTCGCATGTATTCTTTCCCCTTTACTCAACGTGGTCCCATTTTACAAACCACATTCAAAATGTGCTTACCTAGGTTAGCCTGTGTTTGAGGTCTTCTTGGTAATGGTAGTTTTGGTAGGGAAACATAATCTGTCAAATTATGAACATTTACGGAGAATGCCATTCTTCGTTGTTTATACCCAGGCCAGGGTTTTACCTTTGTGATTGTGGTGGTGATCATCGAGGGTTAAGACCAATGGCCAAAATCTTTGGCAAGTACTTATAAGAGGTAGAGATAGAGACATCCTGGGAACTGCCAAATTGGGGATTAAAATTTGTAGGTTTGAGGAAATGAAAAGCAATCTCTTCACTGTCTTTTTGCATTTTAATTGCCAAATTACTTCTATGTTTTGTTGATTCTCTTTCTGATTTTTTCTTGTACCTCTTTTTTTTCCCTTAACATTTGAGTTGAAGGTGCAAGGAAATCTGAAACAAACACTGGACCAAAAGACATCTCTGGAATATTCCAGCGGACACTCTTAAACCTCTTTGAGGGTGCTGAAGTCGTAGTCATTCTTTCTGACACATGTTTGTCAAATACGATATTTTGGACATTAACATGGCATTGTGGTTTATCTATACGAGTTTCAGGAAATCTAGCTTGTTTTTCAATGTAAGCAGTTGTATCTTGAATGAACTTTTCTGGTAATGGTGCAGTCTTGGCTAAATGAGGGGGAGAAAGCACAATTAGATTACATTTATCAAGGTGTCAGGGACAAAACTATAAATGCTTATTATTAATAACTTACTTGCCCCACTCACTTGTTTCTTACTTTTAAAAAAATTTGTGTGGGATCAAACAAATAGTATAGGGTGCTAGGAGTTTGCTTCACATGTGGCCACTTCACTTTAATTGCTGCCTCCACTTACGCATATTCGGCCACATGTGTGCCACATAAGCATCATGACTCCTGATCACGGAACAGGAGTAAGCCTGAACACGGTTGAGTGTGGCCCCAACCCCCACACCTCAGATAAACAAAAATGGTTTTGTGTATGCTTGCTCAGCTATCAGAACTTTTATTTACATGACTGCAAAACATTTAAATAAGTAGTTGGAGAAATTAAAAGTATTAGACTTTTCAAACGTAGGGAGGGAATTAGCTAGGGAAAACAGAACTGATGTGAGAGAGATAGTTGAGTATTTACCACTGAAAGACTCTAGTAAATAAATGATTGTGGTGTTTTGCTATTTAATATATTTATTGACATTTATTAACATAATTATTTCTTAATATTTTATATAATAATTGCCTCCTTATTTGAAACTTCTTTGACCAAAGACATTTACTAATTTTTTTCTTATGTGTAATCAACCAATATCTTTGGAACCTAATGTTTTGATATTGGTCTCAAGGTTCTAAAGTTGTTTTTTTAATGAATTTTATGTTTATTTTATTTTTTAATAATTTTATTATAACACTGTGAAATAGACATTTACAAAGCTGTTCATGATTGGGTTTCAGTCATACAATGTTGCAGCACCCATCCCTCCACCAGTGTACATTTCCCACCACCAATGTCCCAGTCCCACCCCCACCTACACCTGCCTCGTGGCAGGCACTCTCTCTCTCTCTCTCTCTTTCTCTCTCTCTCTCTCTCTCTCTCTCTCTCTCTCTTCTTTTGCACATTGTAGTTTGCAAACCTAAAGTTCTTTTAGGTAAGAACAATAGTTATTCTTTTCCCTTTTAGGAAACAGTAGGTATTTTTTAGGTCCAGAAAATGCACTCTGTCTGGACTCCTAGGCAGTTTGCAACATCACATAGGCTTTCCCTTTCCTATAAAATAGAATTACGAGGGCGGGAGCGATAGCCCAGTGGGTAGGGCGTTTGCCTTGCACACGGCCGGCCCATGCTGGACGGGGTTCGATCCCTGGCATCCCATATGGTCCCCGAGCACTGCCAGGAGTAATTCCTGAGTGCAGAGCCAGGAATAACCCCTGAGCACAGCCGGGTGTGACCTAAAAAGCAAAAAAAAAAAAAATTACGAAAAGATAGTTTTTCTTTTGTTGTGGTTTAATTCAATGAATGATGAGGACCTCTACATTCTAACAAGACAGTGGATTAATTAAGGCAGAGTTTGCAGGAGGTGCTCAAAAGAAATCCAGCTGTTGGAAGACACATTCTGTATCAATTGAATTCAGTTGATTGATAATGCTGTTTTGTTTAACTGTAAGTTGACTGACTTTTCTATATGTTAGATTTGGTAATTACAGAAACTTTCCAACTGTAATAATGGATGTATCTATATCGTCTTATACCATTCTAGATATTTTGGTCTCATATCTTAACACTTTTATGTTCATCTAAGTTTAAGTTTAATATTTTCTTAGAGAATTGAGCTCTTTATCATTAAGTTCGGTAACAAGTACTCTTGTTCTGAGCTCTGCCATCTAGAATTAATAAAGCTATTCTAGCAGCTTTCCTTTGTAGCAGTGTTATATCATTTTTGACCCTTTCAACTTTTTCATATTGTTTCATAATTTTTGTCTTGATTGTTGGCGCTTTTATATTTAGAGTAAATTCACTCTTTCCCTTCCTTCCTTTTGGTGTAGCTTGTTTTTGCAACAACCAGAGATTGCACACATGCTTAGTTGTGGTGTCTACACATTTGGCTGTGGTTCTCATTAGAGTGAGACCTCAGGATTTGGTTCTTGAGCATCAGTGGTGCTTGTGTAGGGTTGCATACCATTTTAGTTATGTTGCTGCCACATGTGCTCACTGGGAGGAGGCATTACTCTAGTGTGTGTGTGTGGGGGCGTTGCTGAGGATTGAACCTACAAATCATCATACAAGGTATGTACTTCATCACTGAGCCACATCTTCAACACAGGTTTTCTTTTATTTACTCTGACCATGATCCTTTTAATTTGTGTACTTAGACCATTCATATTTTAATGAATTATTGACACCATCCTGCTCCTCTAAGTGTTGCAGGTGTGGCTGCAGTGCCCGTCTGCGTTGACATGTGGAAGACAGGAGACAGACTTGTCTACACCCAGGGCTCTGCCCTGTGGGCCCTGGTTGGTTGATGGTCTGACATAGAAAAAGACTGCCCCCTGGGATGAACCCATTTCCATGGAAGAGCCTGGCAAGCTACCTGTGGTGTATTCAATATGCCAAAAACAATAATGGTTCTCATTCCCAACAAATGGAGACATTACTGGTGCCCGCTCGAGCAAATTGAGCAATGGGAAGACAAGTGATACAAGTGATTGGCACCATGTATTTAATATCTACCATACTTGCAATTCTCATTACAGATTTTAAATCTTCCTTCTCTGTATGCCTTTTTAATCTTCTTAATTGAGCTATTTTCTCTCCTTTAGCACCTGATTTTATCTTCTTTCAGCATCTCAATTACACTTCTTTTAAAGAATGTTTTTTAAAAATATTTAAGTGTAGAGTTTACAATATCCATCTATAATAGATATTAGTCAAAAACTCTACACCATTCTAAAAACACAACATAGCTTAATGGTTATTTCAGGTTTGTTTTTTTTTTATTAAATCGGGTCACACCGGTGGCGCTCAGGGGTTACTCCTGGCTCTGCACTCAGGAATTACTCCTGGTGGTGCTTGGGGGACCATATGGGATGCCAGGGATCGAACCCGGGCCAGCACAGGCCGGCCGAGTGCAAGGCAAATGCCCTACCGCTGGGCTATCGCTCTGGCCCCCCATCAGGTATTATTTTTAATTTATTTTTGTGTGCGGGTGGGATTTTAAGGCCAACCCAGCAGTGCTCAAGGGCTATTCCTAGCTCTGTGTCTGGAATGACCCCTAACAGTGCCCAAGGGACCATTAGGTGCTCGGGATTTAAACCTGGTTGTGCAATGTAAGACAAGTGTCTTAGCATCTATACTGTCTCTCTGGTTGTATTTCAGGTATTTTTTTAAAAACGCATTTCCAGTTCCTTCTTCTCTTCCTCGTTGCACCAATGTCACTCATCTCATTTATACCTACACTATAACCACGCAAAATATTGTTGCTATTTTGTTTTGGGTTAGAATAAGGAACTATCTCTTGTTTTTGGAGTGGGGGCACATCCAATTGTGCTCAGAGACTACACCTATAGGTGTTCTGGGGACCAAATGTGGTGCCAAGATTCAAACCACTGCTGCATGAAAGGCCAAGTGCATTAAACCTCTGTAATATATTTCTGGCCCCAAAGCAGTTACCATTTAAGTCAAATTGCAGTAAGAAAAATAAATTTTTACTTTATATCACTTACTCTCTCTATTCCTGCCCCTCAAGGTGTTGCAGGTGTAGCTGCAGTGCCCAGCTGCATTGGCAGGTAGCAGAGAGGAGACAGGCTTGTCTACACCCTGGGCTCTGCCCCATGGGCCCTGGATGGTTGATGGTCTGACATAAGAAAAGACTGGACCCCCTGGGATGAACCCAGAGCCATGGCAGAGCCTGGCAAGTTACCTGTGGTGTATTCATTATGCCAAAAAAAGTAAGAATAATGGACCTCTGACACTGTCACTGTCTTCCCGGTCATCATCAATTTGCTCGAGCGGGCACCAGTAACATCTCCATATGACCTGTCATGTGCAAGTAGAGCCAAGGGCAACTGCTTGCTCCAGGAACATAAAGAGCCTCAAACCATTCGATCAGATCATGGGAATGAGGTCTATAATTGTTACTGGTATTTGGCATATCAAAATACGACACGGGTAGCTTGCTAGGCTCTGCCATGCGGGCCAATGGAACTCATTCCCAATGAATGGAGATGTTACTGGTGCCCACTCGAGCAAACCAATGAACAATGGGGGGGCAAGTAACATTCTTTTTATTACAATATTTTTCTTTGAGAATAACTTCTCAGTTTTATTCTTTCCTTTCTGGTAAGCATAAAAATTTATTCTTTTGAAAAGATATACATGATAACCTCTAAATGTATGTATTGCAATCCACAATGTGAAAGAGAAGGAATAGAGAAAGATAGAGAAAAAAGAAAGAGAGAAAAGAGATAAATAACCTGCCTTATAGGCAGGCTAGGAGAGGGGGAGGGAATCTGGGATATTGGTGGTGGGAAATGGGCACTGGTGGAGGGATGGGTGCTAGAGCACTGTATGACCGAAATCCAAACATGAACATCTTTGTAATTGTATATCTCACAGTGGTATAATAAAATATTTTTAAAAATTTATTCTTTTATACATTTATTCCAAGGCAGATCTATTGGTAAGAAATTCCCACCATTTGTGTTTGAAAAGTTTCTATTTCTCTTACACTTTTGAAGGATAATTTCACTGGATATAAATACTAGCTTAGTAGGCTTTGTTTTGTTCAAAATATCAATATTTCAAGTCTTCAATTTTTAACACTCTTCTTGATTGTATGGTTTCTTGGAGGGTGGGTAACAATAGTGACTCAATGGTAGCATAATTCTTTGTATACATGAGGCCATGAATGAGTCCCATATGCTAAGTGCACTGCCAGTCACTGCACACAAAATCGAGCATCTAAATCTCCGTCAGCATCCACAAAACTCTAATAACAACGGGAAACTGACAGACAGGAACAGAAGTTCAGACAAGTCCCTCAAATTCATCAAAATTTCCTTGCTAATTAAGGAGGACTTCAAATCAGCACTCCAAGCAACGGCAATGGAAATTAAACCATCACTGGAAAAGAAATTCAATTAAACCAAAGAATAATTGATTCAGAGTATGAAAGAATTCATACAAATGTAATTACAGGAGCTAAAGTATACCAAAGAAAGCCACAGTATCAGAATTTTGAATGCAGAGAACCATATAAGCAAACTTTAAGATAAATAAGGCTAGATACAATAGTGAAGTAGCAAAAGATAAGAGAAGTGAGAGAATTAAGATACCTACTGAATAACAAGATGAGTTATCTTTGAATTTTAGAAATACAGGAGAGGAAAAAAGAGGAAGAACTGGTGTAAAAATAACAACTCAGAACTTCCCCAGTCTCTGAAGGGAGGTTTTTATACAGATTCAAGAATTTCAAAGAGTACCAAATAAAATATACTCAAAAATAAAAATACCAATATGCTGCCTATTAAAAGCAAGTGACCCACTGAAAAAATAACTAAACCCCACACAGGAAAGTGGCAACTCAGCCCTTTATATCAATAATCTCTCTGAATGTCAGTGAACTAATTTGCCCTATCAAAAGTTATAGTGTGACTGGATGGATCAGGACACAAAGTCCATCTACTTGCTGCTTATAGAAAAATAGAACTAAATTTGTTTTACAAATACAAGCTTAGAGTGAAAGGAGTGTGGGGGAGTCAATGATATACGAAAAGCTAGGACAGCCATATTTATGATAGGCCAAATAGCATTCAACCTAGAAATATAATTAGAGATAGGAATGAACGCAATTGGTTAAGGGAGAACTAGATCAAGAATGACCATTTTAACATATATCCAACTAACAAATTTGCACCAAAGTTTATAAAACTTCTTATTATATACCTAAAACAACACATTGATGGAAATACAATAGTAGTGGATAACTTTAACACTCTACTTTCACCACTAGACAGATCAACCAAACAGAACATTAATAAAGACAGAAGTCTTAAACAGTTAGGAGAACTTGGATTAATGGACATATATAGGGTTGTCCATCTCAAAAAGCCAAATACACATTCTTCTTTAATATTCATTCTCTAGGATAGATTACATACTAGGGCATAATGCAAACACACATAAATTTACAAATATAGAAATAATATTAAGATCCCCTGTATGCCAATGAAAGCAGGAATTAACCATAAAAAATCTATCAGTTTCAAGCTAAACTATAAATAACAACTGGGTCAAAAGTGGAAATCAAGGAAGAAATGAAAGATGCCTTGAAACTACTATGAATGAAGAAACAAATTATCAGAATCTATGGAACATAGTAAAGTTGTGGGAAGTCATAGCACTTTTAGACTACATAACAACATAAACATACATCTTAAACAACTGGAGAAGGAACAATAAATGAATCCCAAAAAGTAGTAGGAAGAAGGAAATCAGTAACAGAGAAATCAAGAAATCAATACAAGGACTCAGTGGAAATCAGGAACTGGTTCCTTGAGAGAACAAACAAGATAGACAAGTCTTTTTAATCACAAGATTAAAAAGAAAAAAAGGCAAATAAATCAGATCAGAGATGAAAGGGGGAGATATCAATAGACCCCTCAGAAATTCAAGATATTATGAGACATTACTATTAACAACATTATACTGTTAAGTTGGAGAACCTAGAAGAAATGGACAAATTCTTATAATCTGCACTCTCCCAAAACTAGAGGAGGAGGAAGCAGTAAACCTGAGCAGAGGAATTTACCTACGTTAGTGGATCAAACATAGCCTGTAAGAACTACTGACACAACAGAGTCATACACACGAGCTGAAGAAGACTTCAAAGGAACGGTTCTATGATGTTCACTTAAACAATGGCATTAACGGAAGAGAACTTCAACAAAGATAGAGAAAGTATAAAAAGAAATATTGGGAAAAGTCTAGACAGAAATTATAAAGCATAGTAGCTGAATGAAAAAAACACAAAAGAGCAACTTGAGCAGAATGGATGAAACTGAACATTGTGTCAGTGAGCACAAAAGGAAAAGTATTGGAAACTATGAAAACCAGCGAAAATAGAAAATATTTTAAAAATTATATCAACATAAGACTGATATGGAAAACATTAAGAGGAATGAAATTCATATCATAAAGTTGTAGAGTTGGAATCTCTCTGCAACTTTATGATATGAATTTCATTCATAATGGACCTCATTCTCAACAAATGGTGATGTTACTGGTGCCCACCCAAGCAAATCGATGAACAATGGAAACACAGGTGGTAAAGTTGCAGAAAATGAAAGGAGAGAAGAATTCCTATTGAAAACTTTCTCCAAGCTAAAGGAGTTATATACCCAGAGTGAGGGAGTGCAGAGTTCCAAACAAATTAAATACAAGCACACAAACAACAACTCACATTACCATTTTTAGGAGAATTAGAGGGTTATGTTCCTGCAGGCCTCAGATGACAGCAATGCCATCCACAAATCAATACAAAATTGAAATATTTCATCTGTGTTTGTACTTCAGGACACCTATTGAATATATACTGTCGATTCATTGGCAATAGCATTGTAACTTACGCCTGAGGGAAATTGATTCAATTTAAGCCTTTTTCTCTGTAAGACACATTACAACGGTGCCTTGCTTTACTAGACAGCACTTCAGCACGACTGTGGGAGTCATTTAAGATGGGCAACATCAAAAACCACAAACATTAAAATATCATGGCACTGTATAGACCAGCAAGAGTACAGTTAATAGTGTGGGAGCAGAGGGAAGACAGCAGGTGCTCTTAACTTAGAGAGGAACTTAGAAAGGAATCTTTCAATGCTCACAGCAGCCAGGTTATCTAACAAAGGGAGTGGGAAATAGCTCAGTGTACTCTTCCTTAATGTTCTTCATGATGCATTGTTGCGCTGAAAGGAATTGTACAGTATAATGCATTGATTTGTGGATTACAATTTTAGTGGCTAAGTAAATTCCCACCCACGGAAATCACAAATAATGAGAATTAGATTTACTTGTAAAGTTGACTTGGATATAACTATCTAACTCAAACCACTTCTAGGTTACTAGTTATCCTATATTATTGTTATTCTGCACTGTGCAGTTGAGGAATTTCTGTGAAAAATAGTTTTAATACAAACCTAATTCACATACATACCTTTATAAGGTGTCTTAGGTAAAGGCAACTTAGGGGACTTTGGAGGTAAAGGTCTTCGAAGAAGCTGTACTTTGCATTCCATTTTAATTAACAATAAGCACTGTTTTCACAACTATAGGTTAAATGAGAATTACAAATTGTTTAGAATGCTTGATTTGTTGCTGAAACATTGTTTATTAGAATTTTTATTACATCTTAATGAAAAACACTGTTACTACTGTACTGAATCCGAGCAGAATTCCTATTCTATTTTTTAAGAAAAGATGGGCACTGGTGGAGGGATGGGTGCTGGAACACTGTATGACCAAAACCCAAATATGAACTTTTTAATTGTATATCTTTGTAATTGTAAAAATAAAAAATTTTAAAAAAGAGTTTAAGTGAATAATTCTCTAAAACTTCTAGAATCTAGATAATATTTAGGTACACACTACAGAATTAAAAAAATACATGGCTATTATCAATCAGAATAGCTCTAAAGAAGTTCACTCTGTTTAGAACGATTTCACTTAATAAATACTCATTTTTTTCCTGAACAGTAGGAAAGACCACTGTTCTCCAAAAAAGTTAACATAAATTTGGAAATAACTTGGTCAAAAATATTTGGAGACCCACTTTATGGGCTTAAAGTTTTCAAAGTAATTTTTCTTTCTGTGATCATTTCCCATCACTATACTTGACGCATTAACTATTTAAACCAAAATAAGATCATCTTTGAAATTCTGAGCTCACCGCCCCAATCAATATTAAGAAATGATGTCAGGAGACAGAACCACATCGCTCTCAGATCTGTGCTCTCAGATCTGAGGGCGGCATCAGAATTGGACGGCAGCAGCAAAGACCTGTTCCGTTGACAGCGTAGAAGGAAACGGCGTGAATCCGCTTAAACAAACAGATCGTCTTATCCCCAGAAGACACGTTTGCACAGAAGCGCTCCAGGTCTGCTCCCGGGCAGTATGTGTCACCGGATACCAGGATCTTTCCTTCGGTGCAGAAGGAAGACAAGCCCAGGAACGTTCTCCAGGGTAGGCTAACCAGCAGCTTTCTTTAGAGCAATCTGCTCTTTCTCAAAACACCCAGATTTTTTCGTCTTTGAGCTTTCCTCGGAATTTAGGCAGCGAAGTAACGGTTAAGCCAAAGCGTCTACTGGCCCCTCAGGAAGCCTTACTAAAACAAAGCAGCAGGTCAATCTCACCCCCAACGTGCTCCCAGGGGACCTGTCTCCCGTCCTAGCCCTGGACTCGCGCCCTGCCCTCCAATTCTCAGGTGCTGGAGGACAGGTGGGTAAAGGCCGGTGAGGGGCTGAGCACCGCGCGGGGCGGGAGGAAGGCGGAGCTTGTGGTGGGCGGGGCGCCAGGAGGGGCGGAGCTGTGGTGGGGAGGTCACTAGAGGGGCGGGACTTGTATGGGCGTGGTGATTGGTGGGTAGGGTCTGGAGGACGCAAGGGGCGGGGCGGGGCATGTGCCCGCCTACTTGCACGGAACCGTCCCGCCCCGCCGCGTTCCACTGGCTGGACTCAGTCGCGGTGTAGGGCTGCCTTGCAGGGGAGGCAGCAACTGTGAGCGCTGGAGGAGAAGCCGCTCCACGTGCAGCTGCTGTATGGAACACCGTGGTGACAATCATTATTACTATTTTCATTCTATTTAATGCCAATGGCCACTATTGTTTAGTTCCTTATTTTGGTTATATGATATTTAACTCCAATATCTAGGATCTGTGTTGGCGTTCTTTAATAATGATGTCCTTTTGCGCAGCCGGGTCCCGTTGCTCATTTTGCTCTAAACCCGATATACAACATTGTGTTCTCTTTCGCTACTTTGAATGCTACCTGTTTTTGTCTTTCTGATCTTTAAAAGTTCCTGGTGAAGATGAGCTGTGTAGTAGCAGAGGCATTAAGGATCCAGGCTGGCTTTAATAGACACCTGTATTTCATTGTCATAGTCGTTTGTTCTGATTTATGTTGTGACGCTTACGGTGTCGATGAACCTGTTCCAAAGTGGTGACACGTGATGTGTGTTTACATATATATATATGTTTCTTTATAAATTAGTGGGAGAAGAAAACAGTACAAAAGCATGTAAGAGAACTTAGGCAAGATGTGTAAAGCTCAAGTCATAAAAAGTAGTTGGAGCTTTTACCAGACTTGTATGTTTGCTTTGGGGGTTTTGTTTGTGTTAAGGGCTGTGGACATAGAACTATGGTAACAGGTGCTGTAAGATGAAAGGCATCTAACTTTGGGGATTTTTAAAGATGTACTCTCTAACCAAGCTTATTTTTAATGGTCCATTAAAGGCAGGAAAAAGGTATTTCCGTTACTCTCTAGGAAATAGAGTACTAGTACTAGCATGTTTTAATTCTTTTAAATATTTTATTATACCACCGTGAGATACACAATTACAAAGATGTTCATAAGATGTTCATGTTTGGGTTTCGGTCATACAGTGTTCCAGCACCCATCCCTCCACCAGTGCCCATTTCCCACCACCAATGTCCCCAATTCCCTCCCTCCCTCTCCTAGCCTGCCTCCATGGTAGGTTCTTTATTTCTTTCTCTTTCTCTCTATTTCTTTCTCTTTTCCTTCCCTTCCACATTGTGGATTACAATACATATATTAAAAATGATGTCATGTGTATCTTTTTGCCTGTATTTAATGCTCAGTTCTAGGTTAGTATTAGCACTTTTGACAATTATTGGCACACTGTTCCATTCTCTGTCTTACCTAGCCTCTGATTCCCACATGTTTGTGATAACTTCCACCTTTGACAAGACCTCCTGATCCATGCTTCACCTGACCTTTGATATTGGTATCATAATATGTACATATATATATTTATGTCATGCAAATAAATGCAGTCATTCTAAATCTGTCTCTCTCCTTCTGGCTAATTTCACTCAACATGATCCTCTCCATGTCCATTCATTTATAGGCAAATTCCATAACTTCATTTTTCCTAACAGCTGCATAGTATTCCATTGTGTAGATGTGCATGTTTTATTTTTTGTGTATCATTTACTAGTACCAGTTAGACTGCCTCATCAGACCTGAATTTATTACGCTATTGCCTGTGTCTACTTCATATACTAATTAGCAGCTCCAAAGCATGAGAAAGTTGACAGTGGGTGTTAGATATGACGGCTAAGTTTTGTCTCAAGAAATATTTGTTGTGCACATTTGTAAATGTGAAGAGTGATTTGTTTTCAACAAAGAGGGCATTTGTTTCAAAATTTAAGCTGAGTCAGTTTCCTTAGCACTTAAAAATCCTTTGAACTGTAAAAACTACTTGGATTCATTTTACTGACCAATACTTGACCTTTCAAATTTATGCTTAGAATCTCATAATCAAAATCAAGACAATGCACTTTTCAGTGTCCTTAAAAATGCTTTATCATGGAAAGAATTAGACAGCAGGTTTAACTCCCAGTAGATTCCATCTGTCAGCTATCAGGTCGAACCTAGGACTGTTTAGTATGTAAGTATGTACTGTGTGGTGTCCTCTACTACTTACTCCTATATTTAGCACCAAGCTTTTAGACAAAGGAGGTGGTTATGAAAATTCAAACTGTGAGTTGGTATTTTTATAGGTCAATAGCAATTTTCCTCCACATCTTCACTGCTTAATTTATGGAAATAATGCACAAACATAGACTGGCTACAAACCATATTTGTGCTGGTCATTTTTTATTCTTTAAAATGTTTCTTATGTTACTATTAAAATTTCCTTTCGCAATTAAAATATAAGTATGTTCCTTTAATATATGTTCTGTAATCTGCAATCTGGAAGGGAAGGAAAAGAGAAAGAGATAGAGAGAAAGGGAAAGAAATAAAGAACCTGCCATGGAGGTGGGCTGGGGAGGAGGGAGGGAACCGGGGACATTGGTGGTGGGAGATGGGCACTGGTGGAGGGATGGGTGCTGGAACACTGTATGACCGAAACCCAAATGTGAACATCTTTGAAATTGTATATCTCATGGTGCTATAATAAAGTATTTATAAAAAATAAGTATGTCTCTTTAGGTAAGGAAACCTCTCTTTGGTTTTCAGAGTCTGTCATCTAACTCTGATGTCGCCACTTTTGCTCCTTCCACTGTGCACTTTGGAGAACTTTGTGAAAAAACTGGTCAAAGAGAACCACAAAGCTTCTGCTCTGTTACCTGGCTATTAAGAAAGCCAAGGGTCATGGTGAACTCCAAGGTTAAATGCATGGTGTGTGTTTCTATGTGTGTGTTTAAAGTTGTTAAAATGATACACAGCCTAATAAGAAAGCAACCTGAGGCATGATGCAGGTACAGCTATTACCAATGAGTGGGGAATACTTGGAGAATCTCAGATTTGCTGAGATTAATGAGGATAGTCTCTGTCAGAATGGTAGAAATGTCTGCCACAGATAGTCACTATTTTCCATATCCTTTTCTCCTCTTGTTTTTATTTTGAAACCACAATTTTACTGAACAACCGAGTCAATATAGATTTAATATAATGGTTTCCCTTATGATAATAACAAGTATCATGTGTTTTATGCTTATATAAATTCTTATAAAAGAAGAATAACTGTAATCATGCTTAGGAGACCCCCTTTTCTCCCAATATGGGAGGCTTCCTGCCCTTTCTTTTTTTTGTTTTTTGTTTTTGGGTCACACCTGGCGATGCTCAGGGGTTACTCCTGCCTCTGCACAGGACCCGGGCGGTAGACCATATGGGATGCTGGGGATCGAACCTGGGTGGGCCATGTGCAAGGCAAACGCCCTATCCTCTGGACTATTGCTCCTGCCCCTTCCTTCCCTTTCTCCTTTCTTGACCCTTCTCTGAAAAAAAAAATCTACATCTGAATCTGGCCAAAGGGAAATAAGCAGGGCTGGAGACACAGTATAGGGTTTGAGGTGCTTGCCATGCACCTGACCCAACTCTTGTTCAATCTCTGGCACCACATACAGTCCCCACCACAGCTGTGATTCCTAGGCACAGCTAGGAGTAGCCCCTAAGCACTGTCAGGAGTGATGGCCTTTCAAAAATAATTAAAAATAAACAAGTAGGAATACCTAGGACAAGGGAGTAAGACAAGGGGGAAGAATTATGCATTGCTTATATAAGGTCCTGGGTTCTATCCTTGTCACCACATGGCTTCTTGAGCACCACCAGATATAGCCACAGTGCAACAGCAATCTGCCCCACAGCCAGCGCTGCTGGGTGTGGCCCCAGTGGTTAGCCCAGTTTAGCAGAACTGGATGTCAGATATAATTCTGGTGATTCCTGAATCCTGCAGGTCCTCGCTGCTGGCATCTGCAAGAAGGGGGCCACTATTTAAAAATGAATGAATGAATGAATGAATGAATAAAAAATTCCAACATTGGTGAACTGTTGAGTCCCCAGAGTAATGCTTGTCACTGATATACTTTTGAGAAAAAGGTGTTTTCTTGGCATGAATTTGCCTGACCATTTTAGCATGTAGATGAGAAGAAGGCAGGGCTGTGACTTAGAATTAGAGTGTTTACTTCAAGATGCTTTGAATATCTGGACCACACACAAAAAAAATATTACAACTAAATATACGTATACTGGGAATTATTTGGTCTTCACCATAGTTTGCAAAATGGGGCCGCCATTTTCCACATCTGGACTTCCCTCTTGTCACAACTCCACCCAGCAGACCAGACTATCATAGCCCAAATCATTGACACCCACCCTGCAGCAGTTTTTTTTTTCAATCCGCCCAGGAATGCTGAACCAGAGACTCTCAGACATGGCAGCTCTGCTGCTACTTGCTCTCCCTGTGCCCAGCCGCTCATGAGGCGCCCGGGAGGCATGGCGGGTTCTAGCTGTGGCCTGCCAACCCAGCAGAGCCTCACAACAACCCCCGACTCTACGGGGGCCACTGTTTTCCACATCCGGACTTCTTTTTCATCACAACTTCACCCAACAGACCAGACTATCACAGACTGGCTCACGCGGCTGCTAGTGGCCGCGGTGTATCAATATTTGCTTTATTTAGAGGTGACTACAAGAGTATGCCACCCGCATGGCAAGTCTGGCAAGCTGCTCATGTCATATTTGATATGCCAAATACCAGTAATATTTATATTAGGTCATTCCCATGCCCTAATATAATGGTTTGAGGCTCTTTATGTTCCTGGAGCAAGCGGATGCCTTTGGGTTCTACTAGCATGAGACAGGCCATATGGAGATATTACTGGTGCCCGCTCTAGCAAATAGATGATGAACGGGAAGATAGTGATAGTGATAGTTTGCATTTATATAAGTTTTTTATTAGTAAATACATTAATCTTAGGTGTTCTTATTTTGGAAGACATCCCAAGTAGTGCTCAAAAGACCCAAGTATCCCTCCTAGTAATTCTTGGACAACTGGGCTTGTAGTAAAATGCAAGGGTGAGGGCTGTGATGATCAAGCCCTGCTGTGTAAGGAGACCAGGTAGGGATGAATGTAATGCAAGTGACTTAACCCCTATACTAGCTCTCTGGCCTCTATTTTATGAGTTTTTATGCTACAATATAGAAAATTTTTAAATATTAATTGTTGGGGGACGCCGCCAGGATCCCCAACAGTGCTAGGAAGCGAGTTCCCTTCTACCTCCGAAGCCGGTGGGGAATGGATGAAGACTCAGGAATCCAATGCAGTTTTAAAAGGCTTTACTTATCACAGGTTCAGGCATACAAATCAGCAATAGGTAAAACCTGGTGCTTAGGATTCCTGGCTAGAACCCCCAGCCACGTGTAGGCCAAGTCTTGTCTTTGTCTCCTCTCTAAAGGGTCTTTACACATGTGTAAAGACCCTTTAGAGAGGAGAGACAAAAACAAGACTCCCAAGAAGGGTGCGAGCTCACAAAGAGAGAGCCCAAAAACAGAGGGAGGGAGAGAGAGGAAGCAGGCTGGTTTTATACCCCTGCAACTCAGACCTCCCACTATTATGGGAAGCAGGAAGGGTCAAATGCCCTTAGGTAATTTCTCCCAGCACCTCACCTAGGCCATATTACATGCTAATGTTTTGAGCCAAGATCTGCCTGGAAATGCCTTTATAGGGTAGAGAAGGGGGTTTCTGAGATGGCATGTCTCTGTACCAAAGATTATACTAATGCCATTTAAATATTTCTCCAAGCCTTCACAAGAGTCTCATCTACTTCACAGTAGTTTTGTATTTTAGTTGCCTTTGAGTTATCAGGGGAGCCATGCTTGCTTGCTTGGAGGCAAACAGCTTTTCTCTCTGGTCTAATTACTTAGAGATCCAACGTGGCCAGGCAAATATGCTGGTAAGATCTAGCTAGTCCCACGATGATTGTGGTAGCATGAGAGAATATTTATACCAGCCAGTACAGAATACATGGTCAGATAAATTGCCACATTTAAACTACCCCCTATCTACAAAGTGATTTGCAGGAGGCAATCCAGGGAAGATGCAGAGGCTTTTAGGCTTTTAGGTGTCCTGCAACAATTAATAAAAATTGTTGGGTGACACGTCCTATTGAACTCTGGGCTCTTGTTAATTTAGCATATGTTAAGAGCTGCTTCCTGCATTTAGAGAATCTCCAGAGCATAAGGGCATGGGCAGAATTGAATTGATTCCATAATTTTATATGGCAAAATATCCTTGTCATGAATCTTGCTTGTTCCGGTACAATACTCTTTTTTTGCCCACGGGTCTCCACAGGGGGACACACATGCAGTCATTACAAGAGACCACTTGGCAACGCTGGATCAACCATAATGTAATCAGTTCAGGAGTTCGAATAGACTTACCAGCTAGCCTAAGGGCAAACTGACATGTCTCTGTGAGGATAAAGGCAAAGGGAATTAATCTAACAGAGTATGGACCTTAGTGGAGGTCTAGAGTTTGCTGGAATTGGCTGGCTATATAGTCATAGCCATTAATGCCATTCTCTACAAATTATATCTTGAACTGTTTTCTGGTGCAGAGATGTCGCCCCTCCACACTCTGCATGAGAGATTCATATCTCAGGAATTCAGCTCAGGCATAACAGCATTTGCTAAGCTTGAGCCAAGGGGCTCACCTGAAAATTTGCATTTCTATAAGTCTTATATCTGGCTTTGTCTCTAGATAGCCCAGCCCACAATGGGCTGGGCTGTAAGTTTTGGCAGGCTTTTGACAATAAAAGAAGATAGAAGGAAGGAGAAGGGCTTTTGGCACCTTGGCCATTTTGCCATCTTCTGCCAGTTTGGGTCTGCCCTCTGATGCACATGGGTCAGGATCCAGCGGCCATCTTGGCCTAGGATTCTAAACCCACCAAGTGGCCTGGGTTTGAATAGGACCTGGAAGTTTGGAGTTTTCCTGACCTTGGATTTTACTGCCAGAACTTGTGTGAGTAAAAGCCCTTACTGGATTCGCTAATCTTTGTCTATTCACCAGCCACCGATCCTATGGGGCAGAAGGGGATCCTGTCCTGCTCCCCAATACTGCTGGGGAACAAAGGTATTCTCCGGAAACTGGAGCTTCAAATATTAATTTAAAACAATAACATATACAAGAGAATGCTCTTGCTTTGCATATAGCCAACCAAAATTTGATCCCTGGAATTGCATATTGCCCCTGAGCACTTCCAGGAGTGATCCCTGAGGATGGAGCCAGGAGTAAGCCCTGAGCACAGCTGGGTGTGATACAGAAACACCAGAAAGTCTTTCCAAGAAGTTGCTCTTCTTTTCCCTTTTATATAATTGCAAAGACGAAAATTCATTTCTAATGGTTTTTATTTTTTGCCAATTATTTTGTTATTTCTTTGCTGATTGTTCAATTGTTCTGATTGAATTGGAGATTGAGCCTATTCATCCTGTCTAAAGAAAAAACCATGACTAATGAGGAGTAAATACCTTGCAATCTCATCATAACAAATTTTTAGAGGGGGCTGGAGTGATAGCCCAAGGGTAGGGCGCTTGCCTTGCACGCCAGTGGCCCTTGCCGGCCCGGGTTCGATCCCCGGCATCCCATATGGTCCCCTGAGCACTGCCAGGAGTAATTCCTGAGTGCAGAGTCAGGAGAAACGCCTGAGCATTGCCAGGTGTGACCCAAAAAAGCAAAAATAAATTTTTTTTAGAAGAGAGGAGCCCCGATCACCACTGGATATGGCCCCAAATAAAATTTTATTAAAGATAAATTCCCAATCATAATGAAAAAATAATATCTATTTTGAAGTGCATTCATGAATTCCTTGGTTCATTCCAGGATTATTTACTTAAAGCCTAGTATGCCCAAGATATTTGCTAGGTACTAAAGTGCATTCATGAATTCCTTGATTCATTCCGAATTATTTACTTAGTATGCCCAAGATATTTGCTAGGTACTAAACTTAAACTTTATTAAAATAATTTGTGACTTAGGGCTTATAATTTTAGACATTATAATGAAATTTTACCCTAAATTTATAAATTTTCTGCTTTTTGGGTCACACTAGGCAATGCTCAGGGGTTATTCCTGGCTCTGCACTCAGGAATCACTCCTAGTGGTGCTCGGAGGACCATGTGGGATGTTGGGGATCAAATCCAGATTGGTTGCATGCAAGGCAAATGCCCTACCTGCTGTACTGTCACCAAGCTCCTATAATTTTCTTTATGATTATAACTACTTGATGCTTTTAAGTTTTTTACAGTTTGTTATGTTGTTGGGAAGTATTTATTCTTACTACCTTGAATTTTCAGAAACAATTTTGTGTCCTTTAGCTCCAGCTTCTTTTGGTTTTGGGGTCATACTAACCAGTTCTGAGTGTCATTCCAAGCTTTCTCTTGGTTAGTCCTGGCAGAACTCCAGGGACCATGAGGTGCTGAGGATCAAACTAAGGCCTCCCAAATGCAAAGCAAGTGCTTTAGTTCTTTAAGCATTCCAGTGATCACTTTGGATTATTCATGTACACAGCTGATATTAGATATATTAATATCTTGTGTGAGTGTGTTCCCCAGAAGAGAAAGTTTAAATAAATTTAACCTTCATAAATAAAACTTAACCTTCATAAATAAATTTCCTTCATATTAGGTTAACTAAGCAAAATCTCCTTAAGTACTGCATGCTGCAAGTGGTAAATGCTCAGTACTTGGTGGCTGAAGGCACTGTTGATAAGTGTTGAGTATATGTGTATCTCTAAGTGTTTAGCTTATCCCACACTTATCACATTAATAAAAAATGATACTATCTGCATGAAATTTCAGTAAAAGGCAGTATCATACAACTTGCTCATCTGGGTTCAAGTTCTTTGCTGCCACTTGTTAGTTCTGTGACATTGGACCAGATGCCTAACCTCCCCAAATCCTGGTGGTTTTCTCATCTGTGAAATTGAGACTAAAATGTACCCAACTTAGAGTATTGTACGGCATTGAACAAGTGACCTGTGTCAAGGACTAAGCTCCATATAGGCAGCAGAATGAGTTCCCTTTAGATGACAGCTATTAGAAAACAAATGACCTAGGCTGCCTATTTGTATATCTCTTTTTTGTTCTGAAAGATTTGGAGGTTCAGAGGGTGAACTCTGGGTATTTATTCATGAGATAACATCCTGAGCTTGATAATGCCTCCAGAATGTTGGCAAATCCAGTCCACAGCTCTCAGATGGTCCAACAAATGCTGAACCTTAGATGGTATCCTCTGCTTTCTCTCTGTTGCCATGTGCCCCCAGTGGCTGAGAGACTGTGGGGTGGCTTGACTTGCTCCCTAGAAAGTCAAGTAAATGATTTTAAAGATGCTTTGAATTGAGACCTTGAGATTCTGTTAACATTGACTGAGCTGACTGAATCTATGATTTCTTTCAACCACTTCTAAGGGATAAAAGTCACCTTGATCTCTTAACCTCCAGAGGAGTTGGTAAAGCTAACAAAGGTGTTCACCTGGAAGGCGACAGGGCTTCCAGGAGAACACCTTTAAATGCCTCAAGGAAAAGATGTTCTAAAATCATCAAGTCTTTCTCATGTTTTGTCTGATGTGCCTAGACTTTGGGAGATGAATCTTTAGCACCTGCTGGGATTTGGTACTAAACACAGACCTAAGGGGAAGACTATGCCATCCTCATAGACCTTGAGTGTTATTCCCTTGTCAAAAGGGACCTGTTTAATGTTGTTAAAATGAGATAACAGACTGATGCAAAAATAATCATAAGCACCCTGCAGATAATGCTATTGATTTGTATATTGAGTGGGGAATACTTGAAGACTTCTGATTTGTGGATTTGCTGGTTCAGACACAAATGGTATAGAAAGCATATAGAATCCCAAGTGAGCAAAAATGCTTTCAAATTACCTTCATTCTAAGTCAAATAGCAATTTACAACATGAAACAGTAAATATAATGGATTTTCTCTTTAAACCTATCATTTGTTTTTATGCTCACAGATTTGTTTAAATACCTGTCTTATTCTAAGTGCTGAATAAGGCTAACATTGTGCATGGGGAGTGAAGGGAAAAGCACTATCACATAATAGTGTGTTACATTTCCTGTGTTTATGCAGGACTTGGATTTCTTATACCACTACTGGACAATTGAAACTTATATTTTAGTACTGTACAGTTAGTTTAGAACAGTTTGAGAGCCTTGTAAAATACATTGGAATCCTCCACTCTTATGGGTTTTTTTTTCATTTAGAGAGAGGGTTTTGGGTCACACCTGGCTATGCTCAGGAGCTTTTCCGAGCTCTGTGTTCAGGGTTAAGTCTTATCAGCATTCAGTGGACTATATGAAATGCCTTTTCAGCCTCCACCTTTATGTTTTGGTGTCACAAATTTTATCAGGGTGGAAATGAATCATTGGGGATTACTTATTTACATCTACTCGGTTTAAGCAGTGACCTGCCTTGGAGATGGGAAGAAAGTGCCTTCATTTCAGCCAGTTACTATTCTGTCAGATTATTAATAGTATCATCATCATGATCATGATCATCATCATCATCATCATCATTATTATTATTATTATTATTATTATTATTATGTCACACCTGAAAATGCTCAGGGGTTACTCCTGGCTCTTTACTCAGGAATTACTCCTGGCCGTGCTCCGGGGACCATATGGGATTCCGGGATCGAACCTGGGTCGGCCACATGCAAGGCAAACTCCCTACCTGCTGTGCTATCGCTCTGGCCCCTATTCTGTCAGATTCAATGGAAGAAAATATTAGCATCCTGCTCCATTCAGGAGTCATTTCGAAGACAGATTTTTTTAATCTTTACTATTCTGTCCAGTGCAACTCCAAGAAGAACCATTACAATTTTCCCATTTGGAATAATAATAAAACTCTTAAGATTTTAGTTTAAGAAAAGTTTCTCTGATTGCAAGAGATTTACATGCAGACCATTAATCTAGATGTTTGAGAGGTATTTTCAGGCTGATAACTTAGTCTATGCCCCTTTCTCTCATTGGATGGTACCTTCCCTTGAGAAGTAGAAGCCTTTCTTGTCCCTGATGGTGGATGACCCGCCTTATCTCCGGGAACCGATATAGCTCATGGCTTCCCAACTCACCTAGATTCGGACCCATAAGGAAATACTTGTAGTCAGCACTGATTTCAGCAGGAGCTCAGGAAACCAAAACATTCCCTTTCCTTTCCCTCACCTTCTTGCACCTAGACTCATGCCATTAAAAATGACTGCTTCTAGTGAGTTGATATACAATTTGCTGAGATGACACAACTTGGGAAAAGAAAGAGCATCTCTTCCTACATATCCACTCTGTGGTTATGCACATTATATCCTAGTGAGATGATGTTCTCAGAGATGGCACCCAGGAAGTCAGTGAGAGGCTAGAGCAAAGGATCACAGTAAGTGAAAGTGGAGGTGATAATTCATTCTCATTTTGGCTCTCATTTTCCTGATTATCGCCAGTGGTGATCACTTTACCGCGTGTCTATTGGCCATCATTATATCTTCCTTGAGAAACTGTTCAGAATTCTTTTCCCCATTTTTGATGAGTTGTTTTCATTTTTTTTGTTTGCTGTTGGACTTTATTGATTCTTTATATATCTTGGCTATTAGCCTTCTGTCTGATTTCTGATGTAGAAGTATTTTATCACATTTTTGTAGTATGTATTGAAAACTTAAGTTAACATAGTACGACTTGTTTGTTTTAGCCTATTTTCTTTGCCAGTGGGCAGAAGTGGGACTGTGGGTATAACAAATCCGGTTTGTCACCATTTGCTTTGTAGAAATTATTTAGTTAGGAACCGGAAGGGCCGGTTTTGTTAATCTTATACAGTGACCTACAAAAAGAGCTGGGATTAATTAGAACTGCTGTGGTTTTTTTGAACCACACTCAACATGACCTGATGTGACTTTCAATATGTGTATTTTGTTCATTTATACTTGTCTTTAAGGAGAAAAAAAATCATTTTCACAGACAATTGTTTTCTGTAAGAGGTAGAAATATTATTAGTATTATTAGAGCATGGAATGCTTCAAGAACTTTCTCAATAGTGGATTTTAAGAGGACAAAATTTTCTCCATGTGCTACTGGCGGATGAAGGACCCAAAGAAAGGAAGGATTCTCACAAGTGGAAGTGAGAGCTTGACCTGCTTGACCACTAGGCCTCCCTCAGACGTCCAGCCCCCACCTCTTTAGAACCAGCTGCCCCCAAGCCCACAGACACCTTTCTTTTTATGTACCTCTCTAGAGCAGAGGGGACAGATTTTGGATGGGGTGAGGGTAAAATAGGAAAATGGGATCTCTGAGGAGATTCCATCTTCCTTATCAGAGACAATAGGCAGACCCTCTCTCCTGAAACAAACACCCTGGATTGTGGGTTTATACTCTGCTTTTGAGCAGGGGGGGGTGTCTTTCTCCAGTGTTTGGCCATGATCATCATCGCTGGTTTATTCAGAGAGCTTCATTTTGAATTTTCAAAGGATGATCTCAGGAAGTTTGTTGGAATTATTACCTGTTACTCATTTAAAAAGTTTCTAAAGGGGCGGGAGCAATAGTACAGTGGGTAGGGTGTTTGCCTTGCATAAGGCCAACCTGGGTTCGATCCCAGGCATCCCGTATGGTCCTCCGAGCATGGCCAGGAGAATTCCTGAGTGCAGAGTCAGGAGGAACCCCTGAGCACTTCTTGGAGTGTCCCAAAAAGCAAAAAAAAAAAGTTTCTAAAGCTGAACTGGGGTGTAGGGGCCAATACAGCAATACAACTTCAGTTGTATAACACTGAACATGTTTCCTCATCATTAAGCCTCTTTCTGTATGGTTTATAGGTTTTCACTTGTGATCTATTATTGTTCAATTGTTCATCAATGTGGCTAAGGATCCTGATATTTCCTGCATATACTAATATTTATACATAACATATAATTCTATTTACAATAAAATCTAAAATTTAGAAAATTTATTATTTAAATTCTATACCTATATGTTCTATGTAAATACATTATGAAAATGCCCTTCTATATATTATGCATGTGTTTGATAAACTTTGTAGCATACCTAAATTATACTTAATAAATATCTAAAGCTATTATACTACAATTATTATATATACTATATATGTAATTTTGGGATGTTATATAAAATATATCTACACATATAAATATGTATAAATATAATAATTGTGTAATTCAATGTTTTAACTGTGTATATACTATTTATGTAAAGAGATTATATTATTTATATTATTTGTTGACTAATAAATCAACAAATGGCAGAGCCTGGCAAGCTACCCGTGTCGTATTTGATATGCCAGATACCAGTAACAATTATCGACCTCATTCCCATGACCTGATGGAATGGTTTGAGGCTCTTTATGTTCCTGGAGCAAGCAGGTGCCCTTGGGCTCTACTTGCATGAGACAGGTCATATGGAGATGTTACTGGTGCCCGCTCCAGCAAATCGATGATGAGCGGGAAGACAGTGAAATTTTTTTACACTACAGTTTATCCTTAATATCCTATAAAATATTTCCATACATTCACCTTACTTTTTCCAATCTCAGAACCTTTGATTTTACAGATTCATTACCTCAGCTTTTCAGTCTGTCAAGGTGTTGTTAAAAAGTATTGACTGAGGATACTTAGGGTGTAGAACCATGTTAAAGTGCATGCCTTCCTTGTATGAGGTCCTGGGTTCAATTCCTGACACCACAGAGCAAAACAAAAGCACAGTAATTCACCATTCCTCCCTTCCCCAGCATCTGAGGTGATATATGCATATATATACTATATATAATATATTATAATAATTACAATAAATACACTCATTTAATAACTGCTAGAATAAATATATATACATTCTAGCAGTTGTTAAATGAGTGTATTGTAGAAAATTATAAAAATATCTAAAAACTGTCTATAATCCTCTCATACAGAGATAACTACTTTTAATATTTTTATATAATATATATGATTTATATAAGATACAGAATATGCACATATAGGTGTTTTGTTTGTTTTTTTGTGTTTATTGGGGCTCCTCCCCAATGGGGCTGGAGGTTTTCAGGGCTAGGAATGTGGTTTGAGGTCATTGGATCCCGGGAATAGATAATGCCTGCCGGGATTCACCATAAAGTTAGAACAATAATAGCATCTACTCTATATAGTACAGTTAAAGTGGTGCTTTAACACATTGCCCAATATATTCAAAAATGCTTGATAAATATCAACTATTACTTTTCTTTTTTAAGTATTTTATTATACATGAGAATACAAATAAAGATATACAATTAAAAAGTTGTGTTTTGGTCACAAGTGTTCGCACCCATCCCTCCACCAGTGCCTCTCCACCAACAACATCCGGTTCCCTCCCTCCCCTCCTGCTCCTGGCGGTTTTTTTCTTTCCTTTCTCTCTCTTTCCTTCCCTTCAGACTATGGATTAGATATTAAAAGGTTGTCATGTGAATCTTTTGCCTCTATTAATGCTCAGTTCAGGTTGGCTAGTCCTCGATTTACACCCTGTTCCTTTCTGTCTTTAAATCGACTCCACTCAACTATTACTTTTCTCAATGAAAATTCTAAGCAAAGTAGTGAAAAGAAAATCATAATTTTTCTTAGATTTCATTAAAAGCAAGTGTGTGTCATATCAAGACAATATCTATCATGTATGAAATGCAAATATATATATTTATATATGATATGAACTATCAGAAAGTTATTTTATTCTTGAGTATGTGTAATTTGTTGAATCAGTTAGAAATTGGTGTCCAAACTTTGCCTTAGGCACCACTGGTGATGTGGACGGTACTCTTGCTGCCCTGGACACAGAGACAGGCCAGATTAAACATGCCAATAAAATGAACATACCAGGGAAGAACCAATGCTGAAGCAAAAATAACTTCATATAAGCTGGAGTGAAGCCAGGGTAGTACACATAGCTGTCCAGTTTGGACATGGGATCAGGCACTGGGATTGCACACCCATGTGGTAAGTGAAGCAGGCAGCAAGCTGAAATGTGGAAAGTGGACAATCTCTAAGTTGAGACCCTTTCTCTGAAGCAGGTATAGGCAATCTTCATTTAGGCTAGTGAAGTGTCAAGGAAGATGTCCATAAGGCTGGACAAGCTATTTCTTGGAGGAGGCAGGTTCTACTTTGAGGGGAAGAGGGCATTGGGGCATACCCAACAGTGCTCTGGACTTACTCCTGTTTCTGTGCCAGGGACTAGAACAATAGTACAGCTAATAGGATGTTTGCCTTGCACGTTGTTGACCCAGTTTCCATCCCCAGCACCCTGTTTGGTCCCTCCAGCCCCACTAGGAGTGATCCCTTGTCGGAGATGCCGCTGGGGTCCCCAACAGTGCTGGGAAGCAAGTTCCCTTCTACCTCTGAAGCCGGCAGGGAATGGATGAAGACTCAGGAATCCGATGCAGTTTTAAAAAGCTTTACTTATCATAGGTTCAGGCATACAAGTCAGCAATAGGAAAAACCCTGTGCTTAGGATTCCCTGCTAGAACCCCAGTCACGTGTAGGCCAAGATGGCAGCCACCACGTATTAAGGCCCTGTAAAAAGGAGACAAAGACAAGACTCCCAAGAAGAGTGCAAGCCCCAAAAAGAGAGCCCAAAAGAGAGAGCTGAGAGAGAGAGAGAGAGAGAGAGAGAGAGAGAGAGAGAGAGAGAGAAAGCAGGCTGGTTTTATACCCCCTGCAACTCAGACCTCCCACTATTATGGGAAGCAGGAAGGGTCAAATGCCCTTAGGTAATTTCTCCCAGCACCTCACCTAGGCCCTATTATATGTTAATGTTTTGAGCCAAGATCTGCCTGGAAATGCCTTTATAGGGTAGAGAAGGGGGTTTCTGAGATGGCATGTCTCTGTACCAAAGATTATACTAATGCCAGTTAAATATTTCTCCAAGCCTTCACAAGAGTCTCGTCTACTTCACGGTAGTTTTGTATTTTAGTTGCCTTTGAGTTATCAGGGAGCCATGCTTGCTTGCTTGGAGGCAAACAGCATTTCTCTCTGGTCTAATTACTTAGAGATCCAACGTGGCCAGGCAAATATGCTGGTAAGATCTAGCTAGTCCCACGATGATTGTGGTAGCATGAGAGAATATTTATACCAGCCAGTACAGAATACATGGTCAGATAAACTGCTACATTTAGACTACCCCCCCTATCTACAAAGTGATCTGCAGGAGGCAATCCAGGGCAGATGCAGAGGTTCTTAGAGGAGTCCTGCAACAATCCCTGAGTAAGGAGTAAGCCCTGAGCACCTCTGGATGTGCCCCCAAAACAAAAAACAAAACTCCTGTTTCTGTTCCCAAGGATCACTACTGGCAGTGTTCAAGAGACCATATGCTATTCCAGGGATTTGAACCTGGCTTGACTCCAATGTAAGGCAAGCACCTTAAGTTGTACTATTTTCCTGACTCCTTCATAAGTCCTAGTTTTTTTTTTTTTAATTTTTTATTTTTATTTCACCGGGTTTAAGGTGCTGGTTTGGTTAAGTATAGACCCATCCTCAGTACCCTTCCACCCCCAATGTACTCCCCCCCACTCCCCAGGCTGCTTAGGTGTCTTCTTCTTTTCTTCTTCCTCTTTTCTTGGCTAGCTGATTTTATTTATTTTTTTTTTTTTTTTTTTTTTTTAATGAAGGATGTCTGTGGAGTCCTGGCTAGGGTAGTCCTCCCGCCATCTCCTACACCTTCTCCCTCCTCCCGTCCTCGGGGCTTTTGTCATCTCCTCCTCTGTATATCCCTCAGACCCTCCTTGTTCGGAATGCAGTGTCCAAAAACATCATTGTTTCCCACCTAGGGCGCGCGCGCCGCGCTGGGCAAACCGCTCTGGTCCTCTGGTCGTGGTTTCCGGCTGGGAATGGTGGTTGCGTGGTGGCGAGTCCCCGCTGCTCCGGGTCCCGGGGCGCGGCCCTCCCAACCCTCTGCCCTCCCGGGGTTCCAGTCGCTGGGCCGGCCGCTCCGCGGGCGCCGGGGCGGTGGGGGAGTCTAGTTAAGGATGAAAAAGTAATCATTTATCAAGATCATATGCTAGCTTCATACTATCTGCACCTAACAAAATACTTCTAAACATGTGAAACAAAAATTTCCAAAATTACAAAGAAACATTGGTAAATCCACTTTACAAAATAGAGATTTTTTAAAAGCATAGGCCTCACAGAAAGGAAGAGATCCAGCAAATAAAAAACTAATGTGAATATGGAGAACCTGAATGACCAATTAGCAAATTTGATCTGATTGATTCCCAATTTCTTTCACATTTACACATAGTAAACAGTTATAGACATGTTTTCACTGATACCAGTAAGCCTGGCAAGAATCCAGAACAAACCACACATCATGCAGTTAGTCATTCTCAACATCCAGACTCCATAGTTCCTCAGAGCTCCATCCAAGAGAAAACCTGATCTTCCCCCTTTAAGTTTCATCAGTAAATGCTCGGGTTGAGAGCCTTCTACTGAAACTATACCACCTACACGGTAAAGCCTGGCAAACTACCATGTTTTATTTACTTTTTATGCCAAAGACTAGTAACTATTATGGACCTCAGTTCCATAACCTGAAGAATGGTTTGGGCTCCTCCTGTCCCTGTAGCAAGTAGATGCCCTTGGGTTGCACTTGCTTGTTACAGGACTAATGGAGATGTTACTAGTGCCCACTCGAGCAAATCGATGAACAATGGGAAGACAGATTCATGTAGATGGCTCTCTCCCAGAAATTAATAAAATACATTCTCTCTCAACGATACAGCAACTATCATATGTGAGACTACAGGTTCAATCCCTACAACTGCCCTTCTCCCCAAAAAACAGTATTATACAAGTAGTATTAACCAAGATTGCCTACAACTGCCCCCCCCCCCCCCCAAAAAACAGGATATACAAGTAGTATTAACCAAGATTGATATGTACTTTTACATAAAATAAAATCTCTTAACAGTTCCCAGAAGATGATTTAGCAGATGCCCTGGTCTGTTTGGAGAGTTATAATGGAACTGCATAGACTGGGTGCCTAAAGCAAACATTTTTGAGTCCTGGAGGCCAGAAAATTTCAAGATCAAGTCACAGGGCAGTTTGGTATCAGGCGAGGGCCTGGGACTGTTTCTGATTTTGTCCATGGACATTTTCCTGCTGTAGCCTCACATAGTCAAAGGGCAAGGGAGTTCTTTGGAGGCGTTTGATAAGAGCATTCATGCCATTCATGAAGATGGGAGCCTTCTTAACTCAGTCTCCCCAAAGACCCCACCATCAAATACCGCCCTCATAGATTACATTTCAGCATAAGACTTTGGGGAACACAGACAGTGTACTGCTGCACGTATCCCAAGTTTGACTAGAGAAGTTGGGGAGGAAGATATAGTCGATGTGGGGAGAAACAGCACTGCCAGGGTTTTGAGAGTGGAGGGCCCCCTGAAAATTTCAGAATGTCATCCTTAAAAGCTCCATTAGAGACTAATCAGAATGGAAGTCAAGTCATTCCCTTCCTTTTTGAGATATAATGAGAAAAAGACAAGCTCTAAATTTTTTTTTCAGTTCATGCCAAGGGAAAACCTAATGGTGACAGTAAAGGCTGTAGTAGTCACAGAAAGTTAAGTGGGAAAATTTCAACTACTGTAGTCACAGTAGGTAGCCTGAAAAGTAAAGAACACAGGGTCTGAGCATTGGCCTCTCCTGCCTGCCCCACCCCTACATGCAGTCGAACATCCCTGCGTCACTTTTTTGTTCCCTTTACTATATCTGATGGGCGATGGTTTTAAGAGTCCCAGGATTTTCACATCTTATAGAGCAAGTCTTCTATATCTGTGTCTTCTATATCTTCAAATTTAACCTTTTAACTTCAATAGGAAATTGAAATTCCATGCCTCTCCTATCTCCCACCTCCTAAAATAATAAAATGATTGAGTTTAAGTGGAACCATGCAGGTTAAATCCATATTGATCCAAAGACAACTCTGCAAATCTGGAAGGATTATCTAGATATGTATCCATGTTCGAGAAGTTCTTGTCTTGTTGTTTTCATTCATTTTAATTGTTATGTAAATGGAACACAAAATGTTATTATTAGTAGTCGTAACTGATAAAATTCTTAAACACTAGCACTAGCAGTTTCAAAGCACTATTTGTTATGCTAATCTTTCTCCAATTGTGTGCCTCTTGGCCATGCAAGGATACACATACAATTTGCTTTTTGCTTTTATTAGTAAATAATCTGAATTAGAGGGATTGAGAAATTTACCCAAAGTCCATAAACTCAGGAGCTAGGACTAGAACCCAAGCCTTTGTAGTTCCAGTCATGTACTCTTTTGTGAGGTGAGGATGTGGGGATCGGGTTTGAGTCAACCAAATAGTTCTAAAGAGTCTTTCTAGGCTCTGTGCTCAGGAGTCACTCCTTGCAGTGTTCAGAGACTCTATGCAGGAAGGGAACCCAAGTTGGCCACCTATAACACGAGGATCTAAATCTCTGAACTATTTCTCCCTCCTCTTTCCTGGAGTATGCAATATTAAGAATGGTGGAATAAAACTAAGTGGAATATTTCTATTTTAAATCTGTAATCTCCTCATTATTAATTACCGGAAAAATAGTAGCTTTAGAGTGGAGTACACTGGGAGCCTTCCATGCTCTGTCATATGAAGCTTTCAGAAGGGTACATCGATTAGGTGTTATGCTGCCAAAACTACACAACTGATTTCAGTTGCCAGGAGACAGATAAGTCCAAAGTAAGTAACATTCCATGACCAGCCTCCTCAAAAGTGCCAAAATGATGAAAGACAGATTGAAGAACTATCCGAGGGTAAAGGAGACATCACAAGTCAATGGAACATGGGGTCTTGGGATTGGGAATTGGGTCCTTGCCCAGATAAAAGATCAGTATGACAATTTACTAAATTTGATAAAGGTCAAAGTCAAAGATTGGATAATTGTAGTTTCCAATGATGATTATATATATATGATGATTATATATATATGATGATTATATATATGATTATATATATATGATTATATATATATGATTATATATATATATATTTTTTTTTTTTTGCTTTTTGGGTCTTACCTGGCAATGCTCAGGGGTTTCTCCTGGCTCTGGACTCAGGAATTACTCCTGGCGGTGTAATATGGGACCATATGGGATGCCGGGATTGAACCCGGCCAGCATGGGCCGGCACGTGCAAGGCAAATACCCACTGGGCTATCGCTCTGGCCCCAAGAAATATATTTTTTAGTCAAGTGTTAGCTAATTATATTGCTCAGTCATTATACTCTAGGTGGGCCAGAGTGAGATACAGTGGGAAGTTCACTTACCTTGCATGTGACTGACCTTGCTTCTGTCCCAAGGGTCCCTATAGTACCCCCAGATCTTTCAAGAATGATCCCTGAGCACAGAGTCAGTAGTTAGCCCTGACATCACTGGATATTGCCCAAAAATAAAATAAAAACCAAAATTATACTCTAGCCTTCAAAAGCACTATTTCTCAACCTTTTTCCAATTATGGCTCCTATCTGACCTTGTTTCCTTCAATGACTGCCCCATCCTACCCATTGCCACCACCCTAGTATTGTACCATGACCCCCCCATCCACATGATTTCCCCATGTGGCCTCCTTGAAATATTCTGAAGACCCTCAGAGGGTCATACCCATGCACCTCCTTGAGAAATGCTGCTGTAAGGCTTTCAGTCTGCCAAACTCCTAGACAATAACTGTATAGCCTCCTTTCTGTACAGCCCTTCGCTGGCTCCACCCTGACACTCAATGTGAGAACAGAGGCAGTCAGCAACATTGCCAAATGTCTACCGCCCTCACCTATGACCTTTTCCTCTGCTTCTCTCCCTGCTAGCCCAGGCCCACAGCACTACCCGTGTCCCTGCCAGGGCTTATTCGGTCTGTCTTATCTACCATATTCAAGAAAATTGCTCCAGAAAGTATTCTGTCTTTGAATTATTACTTTTTACTTTTCTCTGGTAGATAATTCCCAGAATCATAGAACTATATTGCTATTTCTCCTGTCTTAAAAAAAAAAAAACACTCGGAGCTCACTTCCTCTAGAAGCAACTTCTGCAATACCACACTCCTTCCGTTTATGGTATATCTTTTGAAATTGGTTGCTCACTCCAGTTTCTACCCTCAGGTTCTTTCGGGAAGTCTCTTGAATGACACTTTTGCCCCACTTCTTCACCAAATTGCTGTCACAAAATTGCCAATGGATTGCAAGCTTATTTATCCAGTGGTCGGTTCCTATCTTAATCTTGAATGACCATCAGTGGCTTTTCAGAGGTCCTTGTGGTCTCCTTTCCTGGCATCTAACTTCATTAGTCCTGCAAAAGATCGTAATTGCTTGCTTTGTGTCCCATCTCTCAATTGCTCAGTATATTCTGCTGCTGCTCCTTTTTCAAATTCAGTAAATATTTGTTGAATAGAAGCATTAGTTCATGAATCTGCACTGGAACCTCAACATAGACTTGATGAAACCAATGAGAGCATATTTTACAACAGCTGTTTAGCAATTTATCATGTTATGTTAATTACTCAAATTCCTGGCCTTCTATTGAATTAGCATTTGACATCTAATATTTATCATACCAAAGATTTCCCCCTAATTTCTTGCTGTTACTGCTTTTTACAGTGGTGATTGCAAAAATCACACCTATTTTAAGTGGCTGTCTTAACAAAGCTTTTGGTATCATTCTTACTCTTGAAACTTTCAGTTATTAAATAAGTAATATTCATTACTTTGTCACAACTCTTAAACTTTTAAAGCATCTCTTCTATTATAACTGCATGTTTCTTGGCTTAGGTTCTTTCAGCATTCTTGAGTTTTTTGCACCAATGCTTGTGCTAAGATTAAATATGTTTCTGAGTCTGAAATAACTATGTTTCTGTACAAACCAGAAAATTTTCCATTGAGGAGAATTTGTAAGTTAGTGACCTCTGGATGAAGTTACAGTTTAGTCAATATGATATTAAAAATTTAATATTTTTGGCTGGAGTGGTAGTACAAGGGTTAAAGCTCTTGCCTTACTTACAACCAACCTCAGTTTGATTTTTGGTTCTGCATATGGTCTCCCAAGCACCACCAAGAGTGATGAGTCAGTCTTGAACATAGCCCTTTCCCCAAAATTACAGATGTACTTTATTTATTTTTTATTTATTTATTTATTTATTTATTTATTTATTTATTTATTTATTTATTGCTTTTTGGGTCACACCCGGCGACACTCAGGGGTTTCTCCTGGCTCTGCACTCAGGAATTACTCCTGGCGGTGCTCGGGGACCATATGGGATGCCGGGAATCGAACCCGGCCAGCACAGGCCAGCTGCGTGCAAGGCAAACGCCCTACCCGCTGGGCTATCGCTCCGGCCCCTACAGCTGTACTTTAAAACTCAGATATTGTTACTATCCTTCTGCTACTGCTTTTACATAAGATGTATTTCATATATATGGCGCTTCTATCACTTACACCTGTACCATTAGGCTCAGCTTAGTTACCTGCCTCTAAGTAGTTGAAATTGGTTCAAACTATAGGTTGGGAAATGTTCTGCAGATGAATACAACCCTGTGCCCTCTAATGCCAACCAGTCAGTTAGGAAGTGTTGGCACCATTACTTTCAAGTATTGCTTTCCATCTCCAAACACTTGAAGTGCATCGGTACAGAAGCATTAGTACATCTAAAAAAGCAATTTTGGAGAAGCTATACTTCATTCATTCTGGTGTTTGTTTCCTTTTTTGATTTTTAATTAAAATATTTATCTTTACTTTACTCTTCATTCTCTTTGCTTAAACAGGAAAGATCAATGCAAAGGGAGATGAGGTTGGAAAGGATTTTTCTCCCTTCCTTGTTCTTTGGGAGGGACTCAGGCTGAATCACTCAACCTGTGCAGAGTGGACACAGTTCTTTGTATAACAGAAATGTGAAACTACTCAGGTTGAAAATGTGTGATAACTCAAGTATATATTTGCCACATTTTCTGGCTACTATAGAACTTTCCTAAAATACTTTCATCTCATGGTTAGTAGGCACTTAGCCCTAGTAGCAATTTGTAGTCAAAAGACAATAGACTTATATAGACAATTGAACGTTACTGAGATCCAATACTGGTTACTTTTGGAATGGAAGCAAAGTAACTGCATGTAGAACCCACAAAAGTAGAGGTTTTGTGGAATGTCTTGCAAGAGTGGAATGAGTGAGAATAGAGAATGGATTTGACCGAGATCTTTCAGGTAGGAACAAGTGTCCAGATGTGCTGATCTTTCCTGAGTCTTTCTCATGGAAGAATATCTTACACATTTGAGTATCTATGGAACTAGATTTATTTGAGGTATGTGTGTGTGGGGGGAAGGAACACCTGGCCATGCTCTAGAATTTCTTCTAGCTCTGTTCTCAAAGGACCATGCAGTGCCAGGGATCAAACTCAGGCTCTGACATTCAAAGAACTGTTCCATCTCTTTGAGCTCTCTCTATCTGCCCCTGGTACTGGATTAATATTCCATTTTTATTCAGGGGCTACATTTTTTAGCCATGGTTTCCTACTCCTGAGCATCATTCTTCTCAAAATAGAATTTAAAATTCACAGGCATTTTACTTTGTTAAATGATACTAAACCTCAACTGAGTGGAGAAAAACATAAGTAAAATATAGACTTTTGTTATAACACCTAAATTGAACATACAGTTTCATATTCCTGAATCAACCAGATGCCATTGGGCTACATTGGCACGTGATAGGGTCCAATGGAAATGTTACTGGCACCCACTCGAGCAAATCGATGAATAACGGGATTCAAGTGATCAAGTGATCAAGTCTGGGGGCACACCATTGGTGCTCAGGGTCTCTTCCAGTGGTGTTCAGGGATGTAATGCCTGGGACTGACCCTGGGTTTCTGCAGGTAGACCAGGCACTCCATTCTTTTGAACCATCTTCCCTGCCAATATTACCCACTTATTTCTTCTTTGTGTGTGTGTGTGTGTGTGTGTGTGTGTGTGTGTGTGTGTGTGGTGCTTGGTATTGAACCCAGAACTCTACACTTATATAGCAAGTGCTCTACTTCTGAGTTCTACTTCTAATCCAAATATATCCTTTTCCCTTTCCAGCTGTTGGTAGAGTGATGGGTGTATCCAGGTAAGCCAGGTCTGATATAATCTGATAAAGTCTCGTGAGCACCTGTTCTTCCTGGCACTCAGATCCCATCATCCTGAGCGAACTAGTGCCTCACTGCACCAGAGCTCACATGATCTGCAGGGCATGAGAGCTAATCTCTGCCACCCAGGATTTTACGGAGCCACACTCTTAGGACTATACAGAAAATATCATTTCCTAGTTCTTCTGGGTTCTATGTTTCTCATGGCAGAAAAGATTTCACATGAAGGCAGATGGAAAAGTAGAATCCTTTTTACAAAGAGAAACATAAAACGCTTTCAATAAAGAATGGGGCCTTCTCTAGAGAAAAAAGATAACCCAGGGAATAAGAGATGATATACTAGGAAGGTTACACACCTGGTCAACTTCAGATGGAGCAGTATAAAATACTACTAAAGATTGCTCTCATGCCCGCAGCAGGTGCGGTGCACGTCCCCAGGTGGAGCATCTCAGCAGCTGTAGTAAATTGATTATCAGGGCTGTCCAAGCTGTCAGGGCTCAGGACTTTCATGCAGATAAGCTGCAGATACGCATCTGAGTTCTTCAGACCTCCTCAAGGAAAAGAACATGCTGATAAGCACCTAAATTCTTCAGACCTCCTCAAGGAGAAGAATGTTGAATTCTGTACGGTGTTCTCATCATTTTCGGAGTTTTATCTGAGCCTTTGTTCCTGCTCTTGGCTTGTCTCCTAAGGGGCTCTAGCTCTGAGCTGACTGCCAGATAATTCATTTTCAGATCATATCTGACCACTCCAAAGGTTTCTTCATTTACAATTCCCTGAAATTTATTACCAAGGGCCCCTATCACCTCACTACTAAATAGTGATCCAATGGATCTTCTTGTTCCCCCTCTTAGTGTGAGAGATTGATCCTTGAAAATCTGTACATTCACTTTTGGGTGGTCGCAGATGGGGTAGTTGGGCCACGTCCGGGGTGTCTAGGGCTTGCTCCTAGTTCTGTGCTTACTCCTGCTGGTGCTCAGGGAACCATATGTGGTACTTGGGATTGAACTGGTGTCAGTCACATGCAAGGCAAATGTCAAACTTTGTGCTCTACCCTCCATTTGATTTTAACCACTTTGTGCTCAAACAAGCACTTCGTTTAGTTATCTCCATCTCTCTGACACTGTCCCACAACTCCAGTTACTTTTATTTTGCATTGTGCACAGGACAGTTCTCCAGAGACTTTTGGTGTTGTCTCATTCTCGTGGTTAGCCAGTATATCCTTGTCTTCCCTAAATGTCACATTTCCATCCAGATATTGACTTTGGTTATGCTTGTATCATTCTTCTCAGCTACCCTGTGTAGGCGTTCAACCTCTGACACATCTCTAGCTTCTGCCTTGCTTCCATTGCCCTTTACCCCCCCATCTTCTGAGGTTACTGCCTCAGCATTTGTTGAATGCCATGTTTCCTAACCATTCTCCTTATTTTTAGATACTTCCCACTCCATCCCATTTCTCTGCCACTAGATGAATCTATCAATTTCGTTGCTATCCTATTCACTGCCCAAGTTCCCTAAGACTCTCTTTTTTTTTTTTTTTTGCTTTTTTGGGTCACACCCGGCAATGCTCAGGGGTTTCTCCTGGCTCTGCACTCAGGAATTACTCCTGGCGGTGCTCGGGGGACCATATGGGATGCCGGGGATCAAACCCGGCACAGGCCGGCCACGTGCAAGGCAAACACCCTACCGCTGGGCTATCAGTCCGGCCCCCTAAGATTCTCTTAACCTGTGTTGGTTCTGTGTCTTCCTTGGCACTTCATTGAACATGTAGGTACTTGCTTAATAGATGAGTGGTTGAAATAAGCCAATGGAATCATGAAAGTTTTGCACTAACTCTCCTTTGGCCTGGTATGCAAAAAGTTAGCAGGTGATTCATATCTCTATTTAAAGAATGGAGAACTTATGTGAAAATATTTTCATTTTACACCTGCAGATAAATACTAAAAACAAACATTTTCCTCTGAACTTTAGTTTCCTTACTTTCACATAGAGAAAATGTAGCCTAAATCAGGAGTTTCCTAAAGTATTAAATGTGGATTGGCAATCAAATATTTAGTTGTTTTCTATAGATAACAGTTTAACAATTTAGTTTAAAGTATAATTTGATATTAACACTAGAATTGCCATGTTTTAGCATTACTTATATCATGGATTCTTCAGTGATACCCTGTGAGAGATGGGCAGATAGCACAAAAAGGCAGAGGAAATTATTTGGATTCAGAAAGTGAAGTTCAATTCTGACATCACCTGCTTCCCCTAGCATAGCTAGGAGTAACTCCTGAGCACAGAGCCAGGAGTAAGCCCTGAGCACTGCTGGGTGTGGCCCAATTTTATTTTTTAATCAAAATCATCCAGTGATACAGTGGTCTTTTTTTTCAGTTTACATGTAAGTATAGCTGAGGACAGGGAATGTGCCTCACACAAAATTCATTGCCATGTACAAAGATCAATATTTGTGTTTAAGATTTCCCCATTCCAGGTCTTTCATTTTTCTATGTACCACATTCCTTAAATAGTCCTTATTATTTTTATTTTTATGTTGCACTGTGGGACGGTTTCATGGTTTTCCATTGTGTTACATTTCCTTTTCATTATTTTCTATTTGCTTGTCTTTATGTTCATATGATCTCTGTATTTGCATTTGTGTTCTTTGCATTTGAGAGTGTCTCATTCACAGTCTCAGCGATTGCAACCCATTTCTTCCTGAAAGCTCAGAAAATATGGCGTCAACATTAGGGAGAGTTGAAGGTCTACATTCACTTCAACCTGCATCTTTTTAATGACTCTGCTAGTACAAATGCGTTATAAAATGTTGGTGAATACCTAGGAGGTTATTATAAAGTTATGTATTTGTCAGCCTGGAGAGCATACATGAACCCAACATTTTAGTATGTATTTAGCAGAGATAGCATTCTTATGTACTTGACATTTTGTGAAAGTGAATTGCAGCTCCAAACAATCTTCTTCTTTTCTATTTGTTCTGTCAATAACAATAGCTCTAATCAGCATTCATTGGTATAAAATTAGCATTAAATGGATGTAAAGTCAGTATTTATATGAATACTGCATAGATAAATTCTCTGGAAGACCTAGCATGCTAACAGTGAGAATTTTAGATGTATATTTAAACTCTTACATTAATGTTTTTTACTTAATCATATTTAGTTATTATTTTTGGATCCACACATGGAGGTGCTCAGGAGCAACTCCTAACTTTCGGTGCTCAGGGTCACTTTTGGGTAGTGCTCAGGGGACTGTGCAGTTACAGTGACTGAAACCAGGGCTCATGTATACAAGACATAAACTCCAACCCTTTGAGGCATTTCCCTGATTCAACTTTTATGTGCAGTATTGATTTTTTTAAAATATAACACCATGAGATAGACATTTACAAAGCTGTTCATGATTGGATTCAGACACACAATGTTGCAGCACCCATCCCTCCACTAGTGCACATTTCCTGCCACCAATGTCCCCAGATTCCCTCCCCCTCCCCAGCCTGCCCTTATAGCAGGCATTCTTCCTCATTTTTCTTCTTCCTTTTTCTCTCCCTCCCTTCCTCCCTCTCTTCCTCTCTGACTCTCTGTCTCTCTGTCTCTGTCTCTGTCTCTCTCTCCTTCTTTCCCTCTCTCTCTCCCATCTCTTAAACATTGTCTCTTGTCATATATTTACATTTACGGTCATCATGTATATCCCTTTGCCTACATTCAATGCTCAGTTCTAGTCTGGCAGTACTGTTTCCAACAATTAGTAGCACACTGATATATATTTATATTCCACAGATAAATGCAGTCATTCTATATCTGTCTTTTTCCTTCTGACTGATTTCACTAACCATGATAATCTCCATGTCCATCTATTTGTAGGTAAATTTCATGACTTCGTTTTCCTGACAGCTGCATAGTATTTCATTGTGTAGATATACCATAGTTTCTTTATCCAGTCTTCTGTTCTTGGGCACTCAGGTTGTTTCCAGATTCTGGCTATATGTGCCATATTGTTTATTGAATCAATTTACCTTGTTAAATTTATATTGTGAGCAATGAATTGAGCTAGGTGCTAAGACAACTCAGTTCCTGTAGCCCAGATACTGACATTTCACTTTAGATGCATGTTGCATACCCAAATTGATCATGCGTAAGGTCTCTCTTTTGGAAATTCCATTCTGCACTCTTCCTTTACCTTTTCCTCACCAACTCCTCCAAACTTTTAGAGACTCACCTATATGTCTGCTAGAAAGCCTTTGATTTCACATTTCACCACCCCATCCTTGTCTTTGCTGGCCCCTGTGTCTCTATCAGTATTTATCACAGGGTATTAGAATGGTAAATTCAGGGGCCAGAGCGATAGCCCAACGGGTAGGGCGTTTGCCTTGCCGCGGCCGGCCCATGCCGGCCAGGGTTCGATTCTCGGCATCCCATATGGTCCCCTGAGCACCGCCAGGAAGTAATTCCTGAGTGCAGAGCAAGGAGTAACCCCTGAGCATTGCCGGGTGTGACCCAAAAAGCAAAAAAAAAAAAAATAAATAAATAAATAAATAAATAGAATGGTAAATTCAATAACTTCCCAGATGGAAAAATCCTTAAGTGTTCATGAGGATTTTAATTTTTTTCTGTGCCTGTCACATAGTATACTCCTAACGAAATTTTGATAAATGGGGGCCAGAGTGATAGTACAGCTAGTAGGGTGTTTGCCGTGCATGTGGCCAACTTCGATTTGATATGGTTTCCCAAGCACCACCAGGAGTAATTCATGAGTTCAGAGCCAGGAGTAACCCCTGAGCATTGCTTGGTGTGACCCCCAAAAGCAAAATTCAAACAAACAAAAAAATTGATCAATGAATGCATATCTTACACATCCATAAAGATTATTGTCATCACGATTAATTAACAGAAGTGGCAGGCAGTAAATGGCAAGAGAGACTTATGAATAAGCATTATGAGTATGAGAAGGAGAAAAGGAATAGGCAGGTTGTGAAGGAAGCTTTTTGTTGGTCAGAGCAAGCATAGGGACTTTCAGCCTATGCTCAGCTGACTGAGCCCATGTTCAAAAGTGCACCACACTCGGCTTAGTGCTCTGTAGTCATCGTCTAGAAATTCTTAATTGTTTTGAACCAAAGACCCACATTTACATTTTGTACCAGAGATCATAGATTATAGTCAGTCTTGTTCTTGGTTCTGGGAGAATGATTCAGATTTACCGAGCAGGAAGAGAGGAAACTGATAGGCATCATGCCACGGGTACTGGGTCTGTCTGCAGGCCTACAGAGCAGCCGGAAAGCACAGGGGATGATGTCATTAGGACAAGGCTTGAAGATGGATTCAGGCAGATGAACACTAGCCAGAAAGTGATAAGTAACCCCAGACAGGTAATTCATAGAAGAGTGGAACGTGGAAGGGAGAGTTTTATAGGAGTGATGTGGTGTTGTGTAGGATGGTTTAAAAAAGCAGTGAGGCAAGAAGCAAGTCTAGGGCTAGAGAGACTGAGGTGTTTGCCTTATACACAGTCACCTCTGGTTTGATCCCTTGGCTGAATATGACCCCCTAAACGCTACCGAGAGTGATCCCTGAGTACAGATACAGGAGTTAGCTCTGAGCACGACTGAGTGTAGCCTACCCCTTACTCAAAAGAAAGCCCAAAGGCCAGGAGGGTGTGGATTAGGCCTATCTAAGATAGAATAGGTAAAGTAAAGCAAAGCACAAAGTTGAAAAAGACTCACGATCACGATCTCCCGTTGATCATCTATTTGCTAGAGCGGGCACCAGTAATATCTCCATATGTCCTGTCCCATGCCAGTAGAGCCGGGGTATCGGCTGCTACGGAAAAGACTATGAAAGAAAATTGTATGCAAATTTGACCTTGTGTGGAAATAGAGAAAGAGTAGGAGTCAAGGAATAGTCCATACTCAGCTAAGGAAGAAAAGCTGTCAGAGTTCAGTTTTAGATGTTTGAGATAATTATAGAATGGCAAAATAGAATTGCTCCTTTGCATTTAATATACATTTTATCTTAGAGAACAGAGCTCCATGAGTGCAAGGATGGTTAACAGTATCAAGTGTTGCTTAAAGGCAAAGGTATTGGAGACAGTAAAGTTCTGTAGGTTCATCTCAGAGAGCAGCCAGGGAGATTAAGGAAATAAGATGTATTTTCTAAATGTACAATCTTCCTGGGCTTCCCATCTTTAGATACTGCTCTCTACTGTCCAGTTCCATGGGCACAAGTGGGAAATCATCTTTGATCCTCTTTGCCGTAGTAGTAGTTGTTCCTTTTTTTGTGTCCTTTCTGTTAAGCAGTTGTCTGCTAAACACCTGGTTTAGCACCCAAGTCTCTCCACCACATCGTGCCTTGTGCTGTGGTAAAGATAGAAGCCTTGGGAATCATCTGACCTCATTCCTCCCCATACCCACACCAATTCTTTTTTTTAATTTTTTTAAAAATATTTTATTATACCACTGTTAGATATAAAATTACAAGATGTTCATGTTTGAATTTTGGTTCTACAGTGTTCCAATACCCATCCCTCTACCCCTCCCCATCTCCCATCACCAATGTCCCCACCTCCCTCCCCCTTCCCCCAGGCTGCCTCCATGACAGGTTCTTTATCTCCTTTCTCTCTCTCTCTCTCTCTCTCTCTCTCTCTCTCTCTCTCCTTCTTGCCTTTCTTACACATTGTAGATTGTAATATATTCTAGAACATGATTGTTTCCACTAGTTTGATGTGTCGGGTCTGGACCACAAAGATGGTGGCTATTATGGTGTGTAAGTCTCATCCAGCTGCTTATGAGGCCCTACAGAGGTGATGATCCAACTCCCAGAACCCATCTTGCATCCTGGGAGCCTCATGGTCAGCTGAACTGGGGAGAGCTGGATGGCAGCTCTCCCCAATGCGTCTGAGTCTCTGCATCATGGCAGAGAGCCCTGAGGCAGTTTGTGGGCGGGGCCACCAGGCCTCTGGGATAGGTCAGAGAGGGGAATGGGGACCCCAGCTCCATCTTCAGGAACACCTGGTGACTTCCGCCTCCGAGAGCACCCACACCAATTCTTGCCATCTAATTCATCCCATCCTAATATTTGCCTGATATTTTTTGACTTTTTATTTCAAAACCATTGTAAATAATAATCCTGTCCCAAGATAAGTACTGAAATCCAAAGAACTGGTGCCGGTGAAAGTGATCTTATTTAGAAATATAGGCCATTAGCATGATGGAGAGGTAGATCAATAAATAGTCTGAGTACCTGTTTTGCAGGCAGGAGACCTAGGTTTGATTCCCAAGAATACCAAGCCAGGAGTAGCTTCTGAGCACCACTGGGTGTGACCCAATAACCAAAAATAGACTGTTTGCAAATGGCCATGTTAAGATGAGGTCAGACTATCTCCTTATAAAAAAGGAGAAATTTGGACCCAGCAGAGTATGAGTGATGCGTCTCTATCAGCTACAAACACCACAGCTTACCAGCACACACAGGAACCAAGAGAAGCAGGACGTGGGGTCTCCTGCACTGCCCTCAGGCAGAACCAACCCTGCTGACATCTTGACTTCAGTCTTCCACATCAGACCTGAGATGATTCATGTCTCTTCTATAAAGCCCAATTGGTGGCCCTTTGTCCCAGCAGTCTTGAGGAACAAACACAGGGCCCAGAATTGCTCCTCATGGCTTGCAGAGTCAAGCCCAAACTCTTTAACACAGTGGTGAGACCACCATGATCTACTCTCTGCTGCTCTCTGGACCCTTTTCCTTTTCTTCTTTTCCTCCTTCCATTTTTTTCTCCTTTTCTTTCTTCCTTTTCCTCCTCTCCTATTCTCCTTTTTTAGTGAAGTAAAGAAATTTTATTAAAAAGGGAAGAGAAAAATGACAACACATTCAGAAAAGGATGAAGACTTCTCCAGAGGGAGGAGAAAATCACAGGAAGTGAAAGTAAAAAATAGGAATTGTACACCCCAAGTTGGGATGAAATAATTCCAGTTAGAATGTGCCCACTCTTTTTCTCCAGGAGCAAGGATCACACCTGGGATCTTGCAGTCAGACTTTTCTTTCTCTGTACTTTTCCTCTCCCATCTACTCACAGCACAAATTTCTGCAGTGCTCATACTTTGCCACAGTCCTAGGTATGATTTGCTTTCTCTCCCCTGTGAGATTTTGTCTGTGGCTAGAGAATGTGTCTTCCTTTCCCTCTCAACTCCTCCTTCAGGGCTTCATCCTTTTCATTAAGTCATTCAGCAATATTTTTAAAGTTCCAGGTATAGTGTTCAAAAGTTAGCAAAACAGAGGCTAGAGAGAATATAGTGTGTAAGACCTCTCTGCCTTGCACATCACCAACCCTGGTTTGATCCCAAGCACCACATAAGATGAGGAATTATTATCAGATCAGGGATGGCTAATTCTTGGAGTCTGTGCTCTCTTTGATATGATGGATAATTGGATGGATTCAGAAAAGAGCGCATACACAGATTGAAATGCCTACTCTAAAGATTTCATACGATTGAATTAAAGCATCTCTGAGAAACAATTTGAAGACAAATTGCTTAAGTTTATAGTATTCCAAGATTGTGTTTCTGAAACCAAACTTCAAAATCCAGCCTACTTCTCCATGTGCCAGAAAATCAAATGTCACACCAGCTTTTTGTAAGAAGAGAAAAACTTTCTCTTGCCATCTGGAGTACAGGGATGGTAGGAGGAATGCCCAGGTCAACCCACCTCACCTTCCCGTTGTTCTGGAGAGTATTTATACTGGTAGAAAGAAGGAGTGAGAAAACTTTACCTGTTTCTTTAAAAAACTGGATGTAGGTTCTGGAATAAACAGAATGGAGCCTTGAGGTCATCATCAGGTCATCTGACCTGGAGGATGAGGAGTTTCTGTGCATTTCTTCCGGGTAGATGGTCTTAAGCACTGCTGTTTGCCTTGAAGGCAAATGACAAGGAAAGACCAAAGGGATATATATGATTGTTTCTGCTTGTTGGCAGTTCTTTTGAAAATTCCTTTCTCTCCTTCTCTTCCCTTGGTTGTTATGAAGAGAGTAGGGTATAGCAGGGAGGAGGAAAGGGGTCCACAGGCTTGGTTCCCCATGTGAACTGGTATTGAACTCAAGGACGTGAGACTGCCAGAACAGGCTCTCGCAGGCACAGAGGCCACAAGCACGGCCCCTGCACATTCCATTTTAACATATCCGTCCTCTCAGCAAAGCAATTCCTGCCAACAGAGTGGGAAAGGGCTGTTCACTTATTCCCTAATCCCATTTGTCAAGGTCTCCTTGTTCTACTCGGTCCAGGTCAGCTAGCCTTCTGCCCTCGGGTCCAAGATTTCATTTTCATGAGAGTTACAGCTGATGTGCTCTAAGAAATTGGGCTGTGGAAGCCGCCCAGGGATAGGACTGAGCAGGCAAGAACTTTGGGGGTGGAGGAAAGGTAAAGGTTAGGTCCAAGTGATGTGATCGAGCAGGTAGCAGAGGAGCAGGTAGCAGAGAAGCATGCGGGCATCAGGAAAGGGAATAGGATAGGCCACTTGGGGGCCAGCCAGCAGGGATGCTTGGCCTATAGAGAACATCAAAATAATAGTAGGACCCGAAGATTATGTTCTGCCTGTTATCACGATGCACGAGTCATTCTAAGCATGGAGAGATAAAATCCTCCTCTCCAGGAAAGTCTTGGTTTAAGACCCAAACTGTCCACCCTTGGCCAGACTCATGCTAGGATAGGCAGATAAAGAGAGGTGGGGTGCTGGTGGTGGTAGATGACTATCTTGGGCTTGATTTTGTGCCAAAGAAGAAGACGTCTTTAAGTGGGTGGTTGCACAGTTCAGTGACTTTTATCTTCTGGCAAATAGACTGTCTGGAATCCCAAGTCCTTTTAACTGTGAGACCTCATTCAGCATGTTTCCATCCCAACACATCCCCTCTCTGCTCACATCTGCCCCTGCCTCATCATTCCCTGCCTTTCCATCCCCTTTATGGCAGCTATCATATAACTATGTACGGGTTTTCTCTACAAAGCTCTGTGCTGCTGAGAACAGTGAATATGTCTTAGACATTTTGTTCATGTGTGGTACTGGGGATTGATCCAAGGCCTCACATATGGGAAGCCTATGCTTGCATGCTGAGCCATATACATTTTTAAATGTGTATATTTTGGTTGAGGGGCGCCCAAGAAGTACTCAGAATTTGGGGGACCCTCCTAATGAGCTTGGCCAGCCAGAACAGTAGTTAGGAGATAGGGTCCAAGGGTAGTGCCAGAGATCACAAGACGACTCTGGTGTTGTTCAGAGACTTGCAGGCAAGACTCAGCAATGCTCTAGGATCCAGGAGGTGCTGAGGCTTGAACCAGGTCCGGCGCTCCAGGCTGTGCCCTGACACGAACACGGCTCCCATTATACATATTGCCCCTCAATGCACACAGACACTACTTGATAAAGTATTCTTGTTTTCTTCTGGTGTCTGTGTTTCTTTTGCCGGCGTCGTATCAGAACCTGCCTCCCTCCCTCTGGGAATGAATGAGGTAGCTGCTCTTTCATTCTGTCCCACGTCCCAAACATGGGTTAGATTAGGAGGATCCAGTCACCTCATGTCCTTTTACCCTTAAGACCTGAGGATTTCCTGCGAGTCCTCCCACCCTAGTGGGCCACCCCAGGTGGAATTCCCCCAACCCTTGCTGCCCCTGTGTCTGGAGAGAGCCTAAAGAATTTAGGGAAACCCCTCTGCAATACAGGACTTGGGAGACCACCATGCAATCGAAGATCGCATGCACCCCTGTCTCCTCCTGGGGGAGCCCCCAAAGGAATCACCGTTCCCTGTTATGTGAACCACTTCTACAGGGGACTGGCCCCAATCCTCTTCGTATTCCTCTGCCCCTGTAGGGTCTGGGCTAAGAAGTTGCCAGACCACAGACTGAAGAAGACAGACCCAAACAGTTTGGCTTCACATCGGGCTTCTGAGGCACTTTCTAGAGGAGACACGGAAGGAGAAGCAGAAGTATCACAGCAACTCTCCAGGACAAGCAAGAGAGTGCAAAGGCTTGGAACACTTGCTTTGCCTGTGTGAGACCTGAGTTCAATCCCCAAAACCTCCTAACTCCCTAACAGTGGCAGCGGTAGCCTGAGAGCCCTCCAGCATCACTGGGGTGGCCCTGATGGTCTCAAGCCTGCTAGGCACGAACCGCCCAACACTGTCAGCATGGAACTGCCCAGCCCAGTTTGCCGAACATCACTGAAAGGGGCTCCGAGCCGTTGAGCACAGAATGGGTGATACAAAATTAGAAAAAAAATTTAAGGAAGGAGGCGAGAGTGGGGAGCAGGGGTGGGGTGGGGAGAGTATCCCCCTTGCCAGTCTAAGACTGCTACCACTGGCAGGGCTCTGGGGCCCTAGCAAAATACAGAGGTGAAGGGTAGCAGCAAGACTTTTCAGCTCACAGTCAGTTAGTCCTGGAGCCAAGTCCTATGTCCTCCTTCCTCAATAGCAGGCCGGCTGACGGAGTCCCTCAAGTCCCTCATTGATGATTTGGCGCACACTGTGCTCAGTGTGTACCCCAAACTTTCTAGAGTGCTGCCTAGCCTCGCCAGTGACCGTGGAGCACTTGAGAGGTTACGTAGATGGGAATTTGCTTTCATGCTCCACATCTGGGCTTTAGACCTTAAAGGTGTTGGGTTTGCTTGTTTTTCCCTCTTGCCGAGTTTGTAAACTGTGCATTCCCCAACAAAATCAAAACCTGAGCTACCTCTTTAACTATCGCAACTGCCTGTGTCATCTACAAGTGCTCTTTATAGAAAACGCCTGAATAATTGAAATCTTGAATTGGGTTAAAGAGATTCTGAGACATAGTGTTCTATAAATAAAAAGAATAAGTAAATAATATAGTGCCCTTCCTCTCAGGACCTCCACCCTTAGAGGAGATAGATCGCTTTGTTTGGTTTGCTCCAAGAAGAGCATTGTTAGGGGACTTTGAGGAGAGGTTTGGTTTCAGCTGGGGCGGAGCTTTCCCAAGGAAATCCTGCTTGTTTGCTCCAGGTGTTCTGTCACCTTTTCCTGGGCTCTCACTGAAAACGGAATAATCTGTCTGTCTTTATGGTAAGTGTTGAGGCACTCTGGCCTTGCTGTTTGCCATGGGACCAGAGAAAGGTGCCCAGACAGCTGGCCGACCTGGCCTTGTTCTCTGCAATCAGACAGGTTTCAGTAGCCTGGCCCGAGCCAGCGAGAGCAGAAAGGGAAGAGAGACAAAAAATGCTAGTGAAGAGGAAGTGGTGGGGACTTCTGAATTTCAGTGTGACCTGTTTCGTCAGGTGATTTTTGCCGGGGAGGGGACATGAAGAAAAAAAAAGTTAAGTAAAATGTCCTTATAAAGACAAAATCTATTTCTTTCCTGGTTGGTGATTTGTCATTCTAGTCACTTCCTGCCTTGTGACCACACCGCTGGGTTGACACAGTTGTTCTGTAGATCAGAACGAAGGGGGTTTCTGGTGTCACGCCACTGCCACTGAGGACAGCTTTTCTGCAAGGTAAAACAACTTTTTTTCCTAAAGTATCTTTCTGATCATTTCTACATGTTTTCAAAACTGCAGGGCTGTTTCTGTGGACCATGGTCGTGGCCCTGTGGGGTCCATTTGGAGCATGTGTCACCTGCCCTGGGGCCTGGGGGGCCATTGCAACTGGCAGGGCCGCACCCAACTAGGGTGAGCATCCAGAGTGGGTCCTGAAGCCCCCTGGGGTTGGTTCTTTTCAGAGATCCACAATGATGCTGAACCCCACCCCCACAGAACCAGGGTTCACCCCACCTTGAAACAGACCTTGTCTGATTTATTTCTATCACTTTATTTCAGGAGGCTATTTACTGTGATTTTATCTACTTTTAAATGTTTTCAGGAAAGTGCCTATTGATCATTTAAGTTGTTCTCGTTGGTTTAATGGGGTTGGTTTAATTTTAGCTCCTGTGGTTCAGTTCTTCTAAAACTCTTCTCTGTGGGGCTCCTACTGCCTCTGTCTCTGAGTCATGCGTCACTGAGTTGACGCCGGGCATCGGAGAGATTTTGGCGCCAAGGGTTTTTAATGGATGTGCTGAGAACCGCAGGGACTTAGATCTTGGCCTCTTTGCCATTTATTCTCTTAAAATAAAAGCAACATGTGTTGCTTAATGGTACTGTTTTCATAAAATGGTCTGAACAATTTGCCAGGTGTGTGGCCATCTGAATACCAATGCCTGTTAAATTGGGTGAAATTTCTATTATAGTCATTCCTATAAGGTGGTGACAAAATTTTACTTCTGAAACTTTAGATGATGCTTTTAGACCTTGTCGAATCAACTGTATTTGAGATTATCATTAAGTATACTAAAAACCACTGAGCAGTGGTAAATATTCAAACCATTTGAACTCAAAATGGATTCTCATATTAGCAAAAAGAAAATACCAATTTGGGGATAGGGATACCAATTTGTGCTGGGAATGGAAGGCAGGTTCTACATATACCTGGCGTGGGCTCTACGTTTGGGCTACACCTCATCTCTGCACCCCTAAATTCTTAATAAAGGATAGCAACTTGCTTTCTCAAGGTGTTCCCCAGGGCAAGTTAAAAAGGCAGCTTATCTACTCAGGACATCTTGATTTTACATTTATGTACAATTGGTTTCTATTAAATGTGATTGTTTAAAAAACATTTGTGCAGTCATTTGAATAGTATTAACTGTTTACTAACAACTGTTCCAGAAATGTGAATTTCTGAAAGTTGTACAATGTGACTGTTGCTATTGTTTTATGCATCATCTAAATAGTTCTTAACTAGAAAAAATGTGGGCTTAATGAGGAGAAATAACAATAAGTTAAAAATATATCTTATTCAAAGTGAAAACATTAAGAATAAAATAAATCAGGATATGAAGGACCTATATTTTCCTTACATTTGGTAAGAAAATAAAAAGAACACAAGAAAGTTAAAGTAGGAATTATCTCTTAGTTGAAATCCAGTTTCAGTTGTTAAAGCATTGATCTGCTGTGTCGTAAACTATCCATTCCCCATTATTCTAGCTGTCCCAGTCACATCAGGAAAATGGGCTGGGCATTACTGTCAATCAGCATAGCTGTGAGCAGTAGAGCTATGTTAGAGGGAGTTTCATTAGCATTCCAAGATGCTTTTCTCTGTCACTTTAAGATGTGTTCTCCTTTATAAATTATGCTTTGAAACAATCAGTACTTTAGGAAATAAATTCAGTGTTTTGACTTCATGTCTAAGTCTTCCTCTGAATTCTGGGTTGAAATGGGAGGCCAACAAGTCAGGTCTCCTGCAAATATATCTCTAAACTGAAGAGGACAGGAAAGCTCATTCTAGCATTTAATATGTGTCAGGACTTATTAGTGGCAGCCACTCCTCATGCATCACAGCACTGAGTCCTTGAGTACTCTCCAATTGTTTTAAAGCATAGGAGTGGTGTTGAATTACTAAGAAAACTGGCCTGGGTCATTGGGTAGTTCTTCATGGGAGAGAGCCAGGATTTCTGGTCCATACCAGTATACTATTCCCAGATACAGATAATTAAAAGTTTTTATTTCTAAAGTTGACTGAAGAGATCTTACTAGTCACAACTCTAAGAGGAACAGAAACAGGAGAAAGAAATCTGCAGTAAATGCAGAAATGTGTGTGTGTGTGTGTGTGTGTTTGTTGCCTTGTATGGAACTCAGTACCCCCCAAACATGCCAGATCCACTGAACCACATTCTCAACCCAAAATTTCAAGTTAAATTTTTAAAATCAGTACCAGGCATAATAGTGAGGTTTATATAACAAAAGAATGCGTAACTATTTTATTTTAAATTTTTTTTAGTGAAGCAGCATTGGCTTGTAATATTATATAGGTTTAAGGTATACAGCATTAAAATCATCATCCATGTACACTACATTATGTTCACCATCAAAAGCATTTTCATTCTACTTTTAATTTATGTATTATTTCACTAAAGAATTTCGTGCCTTCACAACCATGCCTCAACCATTTTCCAGCCTTATTTCTCATCATTTCCTTTACTCCAGCTGTTCCCTAAGCCCCTACTCTCACCCCACTTAGCTACTAACATTTAGAGCACAAATGACCACAAGCCACCGGAAAGTCCGATGCTGTTTCACTTCTTTTCGCTTCAATTGTTTCTCTAAATGCTTTCTTCTTTATTTGTGAAATGTCTGGCCATTTTTCAAGCCCCACTACAGGAAATACATTTTTTGGTCCATGGCCTCACACGATCTTGTGTCTACAAGGTAGGTGCTCACACTCTGAACCACATCCGGGCCCTAAACTATCCCTTAAGAGTTTATGGAAACTCAAAGATAATAAAGACATTGGACTTTATGACTACCAGCATATTTTATAGCAGAGTAAAATACTGCTTCCATTGACCCATTTTTCTTGAACTGTTTTCTAGTGCTTCTCAACATTTTACAGACCATAGCCTCCTTCTGACTATTTCATTCCTGTGTTCCCCCTATTCTACCTTGGCTTCCTCCCATTTTTGAGATTTTTGACATGTACACCTCTTTAAATATTTTGTGGGTACACAGAGGGGCATTTGACTTCAGCTGAGAAACGCTTTGCTCAGTTTCCCAACTCAGCAGAATTATGAAATGAAGTAATTGATTCCATCAGCACATTAAACTCAACAAGAGTAAGCATCGGAATCTGTGCCACTAACATTAAAAGTAATCAGTGTCACCAACTCCAAGAGTTTCTAACATTCCTGCTTTGCCAGATGTCAATGCTGTTCTCAAATGCAAGTGTTCGTGTTTGATTCTGAAGTTCTAAGCCCTCCTGCTAATGTTGGTCTTCTTTGGGCATCTCCTGCAGCTGTTATAGCCAGTGTTTCCCTGGCTGGCATTTCTCTGTTGCTTCTCTCTGTTGTCTCCTCATTCAACTTCCCTCTAAACTAGTCTGTTCCTGTTGTTTTGGTTTGTCAATTTCAGTTATTACATCAGTCTTCCTAGTGATTTCCTAATTATCTATCTGGTAAGATACTGCAAGCAATGTGGGAGCCAATGGGGGAGTGATGGTTGTGGGGTGGGAGTTTCGATGTATCATCCTAATATTATAGCTGTATTAGTAATAATACATTAGTATTTTCATAGGGCATCTTCCTAAATGTTTTAACCAATGAAGTGCTAATCCCCCCCATAAACCCATGTGGTAATTAATTACTGGCATAGCTTTATATTTAAAGTCAAGCCAATCTGTTCACCTATTTTGTTTAATTTTCTATAACTGAATAAGGTTCTCATTAGCTTCCCAATTCCTGGAGGCTTTCTGGAATAAACAGGCAGCAGATTATGGTGCCTATTTGTATTTAAGCCCACAAGTTTAGCCCCCCAAAATTAAGGTATCCCAAATAAATGCAACTATTATAATTACTTATATTAAATAAACTCTTCTGTCATTATCATCAGCATTAACTCAACCCTTTTTCATATTGGATTGAGTATTTGGTTTCATTTTTTTTTTCTTTTTGGGTCACACCCAGCAATGCTCAGAGATTACTCCTGGCTCTGCTCTCAGGGAGACCATATGGGATGCCGAGGATCAAACCTGGGTCGGCCGTGTGCAAGGCAAAAGTGCTACTCGCTGTGCTATTGCTCCGGGCCCAAGTATTTGGTTTCTAACCAAAGTATAAGCTTTGTTCCCACAATATGCTGACTAACCTTAAAAGCCTTGACAAGTTCTTAGTTTAAGGAAGAATACTTTCAGTCAAGTGAATTCACCTTTACTAATTATTATGAGTAACTGTCTCAAATAAATTAATTACTTAGCATTCATACCTAAGTACACATATTTATAATTATATAATAATGGTCAAATATCAGGTCCTCAGCACTGTGAAAAAATGAAAGATTGTTTCAATTGAAATAATTTAAAGTGCTTAATTTAAATTTTTTGGGTCACACCCGGCAGTACTCAGGGGTTACTCCTGGATCTGCACTCAGGAATTACTCCTGGCGTTGCTCAGGGAACCATATGGGATGCCGGGATCGTACCTGGGCGGCACTGGCTGGCCATGAGCAAGGCAAATGCCCTGCCAGCTGGATTATCGCTCAGTGTTTAATTTTAAAAGGTAAAAAGTGACTCGATTAGTTAAAATAAACTTTGGTTAACTCCAGAGCCACAACTGCATGAGCCCCGCCCCCCTTAGAAGTTTCTCAAATATGGTCAGTTGCTGTTTCTGGCGGAAGGAAAAGCTAAGATGTTAAATTGAGGAACTAGCAAAGCCACTGCTCTGTGGTTGCAGCATTGATTCTTGCTTTAATTCAGTATCAGTTATATGGAATGTGCAGTACTGGGGGGTCTCTCTGTCTCTCTATCTCTCACACATATATACATCTCTCTCCCCACACACACACACACACACACAGACAGACACACACACACACACACACTGACCAAGCAAGCAAAAGTAGAAAAGATAATTTGTTCCCAATAAACAGAAAGGGCAAGGCCAAGATCCCAAGTTTTAGCAGGCAAATTACTAATGAATGTAAATTGTGATCGAAACATAATTTCCTTCCCTCTACTTTTTTTGGCCCTAAGGTACAGGGAATCCAACCCAGGTCCTCCACTTGCCAGGTCACTGGATCACATTCCTAGCCTATGCTCAAAAGTTTCAAAAGAGACATTAATGCATGAAATAATATTTTTGCATTTAAATAATAGTCCATGTTTTTATTCCTCAGTCTAATAGCTATCACCAAGAATTTATCTGAACTGTTGTTTCAAACGTTTGAAGGAAAGAAAAGATTCAACAGAGGTTGGGAGAAGGGTCAAAGGCTGGCATGTGTGCTTTGCATGTGGGAGCCAGGCTTTAATCCCCAGAAACACATCCACCCCCCAAAGCTGATCCATGAGTGACACCAAAGCACCTCGAGCCATGACACCCCTCAAAACTCTTACAAAAATGTTTGTATAAAATGTGCATCTTCTTCCTCTTAGCCACCCACAGGCAACATCTAGAATAACTATTGCATCTTTATTAACCTTAAGTGGAGCATTTTAAAATGTTGATACCCTGGTATCCTGGACTCACCGTACCTTCACCTAGAGGGTTAGATTAAGAACCAACGGTGGAATATTTGTGCCTAATGTAACAGAAGCAAAGTTAAAGTGAAGAAAAATAAAGGATGTGCAGCTTCCCATTGCTGAGCCCCTTCCTCCCAATAATATAAAATCAACTTCCATTACTTCTACCAGTTCCATTGCTTAAAAACATTTAGAAAGTTCTCTTCTGGTCGAAGTATGTGGCTCAGCAATAAAGCACATGCCTCACTTGCACAAGAACTGGATTCTATTCCTCGAAAAATACACACAAAAATCCCTTTGGAAAGATGGGATGACACGGTCACCTCTGCGTACATGTTTAGATTTTGTCCTTTCCTCTATTGTCTTTCAAGTTGTGAATTTTCTTTTTTTATTTTACCATTATTTATATGTGTCCTTATGTTTTACATTGCTTTTTTAGTTGCCTTACAAAAGTGTTTTCAACTTTTGTCTTGATCAAATTTTGTTAGACACATTTTCAGGCTGGGAATTTTCATCAGAATATCCCTGTTATTTTCTTTCCTGTGATCCCAGAGAGCAGCATTGGCAGCTCTTAGCCTGTCTCTTAGCCTGTCTTGTGATGGCAACAGCTTTGCTCCCATCCCTACACCTACCCTGCTGTTCACTGGATTTTCAGGGTCTTGGCCTGAAAGTTTCCTCCCATATAACAGCAGTTTCATAAAGCTTCAGTCTCAGTGCCTGCACCTTCCAGCATAAAGGCAACAATGCAAATTTGGAAGCATTTTTTTTTTTGCTATTCTCATTTTATTTATTTATTTTTATTGAATCACTGTGAGATACACAATTACCAAACTGTGTAACTCACAAAACTTTCATGAGTGGGTTTAGTCATACAATGTTTGATCACCGTTCCTTCACCAGTGCACATTTCCCACCACCAATGTCTCCAGTTTCCGTCCCCACCCCTCATTTAGCCTCCATCCTTGGCAGGCACTTCTCTCTCTCTCTCTCTCTCTCTCTCTCTCTCTCTCTCTCACTCACTCTTTTTATATCTTTCCCTCTCTCTCTTCCTCTGTCTTTTTCCTTTGGGGCATTATGGTTTGCAGTAAAAGGTACTGAAAGGTTATTGTGTTTGCAAATTTTTATTTTTATTCCAGCTTTCTTCTAAATGCTGACCTGAGCGAGTCTCTTTAGGACCCAGCCCACCTTTACATCAGGAGAGAGCCCTGTGGTTCCTCAGTCTGTTCTTAGGCTCCCTTTTCCTTCCCTTCATTTTTCTGTTCTGTCCCCACATTCCCCATCACGGCTGACTTACTGAAACCCAACATGTTAAGTGCCATGCCAAGGACTTGACATGTGTTTGCACTTTTATTTTCACACAAAAGTGCATGAGGTTAATGTTATCAACTTAGACTACCAAATTGAGGTTCAGGCAGAATTCAGCCAATATTAAGAACCAGTAAATGCCAGGGCTGGGATTCACACGTTGACTTTTCCTAAGTTTTATATTCAGTTTTTTTAGCATGCAAACCATGCCTGTTTAAACTGAACTTTATCTTCTTGCATGATACCATAGTTGCTTTCTAATCAAAAGCCTATATTTTCCTTTCAGTGTTGAATATTGACTGTCTTTCTAATGCTGCTTTTTCTATCCTAACACTGTCTTTGAGGGATCTGCTGATATGCCAAACATATTAGAAAAAAGAAATAAATGCTCATAATTTTAAAAATAGGAAATATTTAAAATTACAGTGATTAGTGTATTAAACTTATTTGCTTATCTACTTAAAGTTTTGGCAAAAGAAATACTTATATAGTGTATCCCATTGTAAATTGATATTTTCCTTTCAAACTGGACTTCCAATAAAGTGAAGATAAGTATAGCTTATCAAATTAATACAAATTTACTGCCTATTTTTTAATTTTTTTATTTTTCTTTTGAAGGCCTAGTTCTGTCATGTTACTTATGACTATGCTCAGGAATCACTTCTGACAGTGCTCAGGGAATCATGAGCTAATTCACTCATATAAAACCTACTAGATCTAGGTTTTCTAGATCTGTGCTTTATCCTCAGATATTCTCAGACTGGCTGGTTTTGACTGCTTTGACTCTTGCACCACATTTCTTAACCTGAGTCTTTGAAGTCGTGGTTTCAGAGGGGATGGAGACTGGTGTGTTACCAGTAAAAAGTCAAAGCGGACCTAGATATTGGCTGACCTCAAGCTGAGTGTTCAAGGGGCCCTGGGCTTAACTGGAAAGTACCTTCTAACAGTTGAGGAAGTGTAGTTAGAATGGGAAGATGTAAAGTAATTTTAAGAAATGTCTAGCCACACCCAACATAAGACATGGAAATCAAAGAGCTTTGGTATCCATGATAAAGGTAGTTCTCAGCGCTGCCCAAATGAGACGTACCAACTGTGGACTAATTCTGTTAGCCTGTACTTTACCTCTGTCTGCCCCTCACTCCCTGTCTGCAAGGCACTTTATCTGTTGTACTTTGAGTCATAAAAAAACGGAAACACTGCGAAGCAGATATGTGTATTTCCTTGCAATGACGATAGAAATTTCTTTTTATTAACAATGTGACCTCATTTTCAGTCAGCACCTTGGGGAATTGTTTTAGAATCTTTAAGGACAAATTCACTCATACAAAACCATGAAACCTAGATTTTACTAGATCTAGGTTTTCCTCTTCCTTATAACATACATATTATCAAGTATATGAATTATAGAGAAAACTGTACAAAATATTCATTGTTTATAGTGGAAATCGAATTTGCTCCCCTAGATAATTTTGTGAAAAAAAATTAGGCTTTTATTGTTTATTTTTAGTTCTTGTTCTTCCTTTTTTTCTCCTGTTTCCTTTCTTCTTCCTTCCCTTCCTTCCTTCCTCCTCTCCCTCCTCCCATCTTCCTCCTTTCCTTCCTCTCTCCCTTCCAGCTCTGTTATTTGTACTTGAAACACTTTATCTCACTCCTAACACCTCTCTGTGGAGTGAGTGCTCTGATAGCATTATTAATAAATGCTTTTATAATGAAGACCCCAAAACTCAGACACTTTAAGTAACATGTACAAAAAGTATAGCATAATTGAATAAGAAGTCCAGCATGTTTTCTCCATGACACATTGCTTCCTGAGGATCTTTGGGTGTATGTGTGTTACATATGAAGCCTAGTATTTTGGTAAGGAGGGAAGCACCTAGCACTGTTTGAGGTTGTTTCAGATGGAGCTTGGAAGGCCATGCAATGCTGGGGATCAAACCTGGGTCCCCACATGCTTTGCCGCACTTCAGTGCTCTATACCATCCTTGCAGCCTCAAAAGTCAAGTAAGAAGGGCTAGGATCCTCGGAGGAGGGAGATGGGTGCATTGGTGATGGGTGTAGTGTTGGAGTTATGTCCACTAGAAACCATTGTTAATAGTATTGTAAATCAAAAAATAAATTAAAAAAATAAAATGCCAATTTTTGCATGGGAAGAAAGGATCATTAGCATTTGGAAAAGGCTCGTGGGATAACTGCGATGTCTTAGACGGGTATGAAAGTGTGGGTCTAGCCTAAGAGAAAAGTAAGCTGTGGGGTTGGTTGCCCTCTTTGAAACATCCTCTTCTCCCTTCGCTCACACTATCTATAATGATCCTTTCACACATTGCAGCTCAAGGTTTTTACAAGTCTTCATGTTTAAACCAGCATTCGTTGACTCCTGGTTTGCAGACTGTTGCCAGTCTGCAGCTGTAGAAAGATTGAAAACCACCTTGGTTTTAACTGCCTGCCAGTGTAGCATTGCTCGTCTGCAGATGTCAAAAGGCTTGAAAACGATGGTTGCAATGTCAGGTGACTTGTACTTCTCCAATGGATTAGATAGACCCAACTAAGCCTCTGGGGAGTTACTTCTCTTTTTGGAACTAGTCATTTACTCACTTTGAGACTTTGTGGGGTGATTTCACATTGTAATCCCCACTCCACCACCCTTTCCCAACCTGAACATGCCCAATTCCCTCCTCACTGGGCAGGACTCTCTCTCCTAAATGGGAAGCGGTGAGTCAATGAGGAAGCTGCATTCACACCGACTACTTGAGGTGGTCACTTCTTGGCTGAATAAGGTTGTTTGGGGGGGAAAGAGAAGTTGAGGGCTGTGCTGCCTGAAGTCAGCTTGTGATGGAGGATGGTGAGGAAAGCCTCACTCACAGTGATGTCCCTTTATCCCACTCACAGAGATGCTTCTTTTTCACTAACAGAGATACTTCTTTATCTCACTCACAGAGATGCTCCTTTTTCTCACTCACAGAGATGTTCCTTTTTAGAAACCAGAGCTGAGAGGAGAGAAAACATCAGTCTTGACCTCCCCCAGGCCCTCACCTGGAATTGTGTCTCCTGCGTGCCACCCCTAAGCCCCACCACACACACACACACACTCACACACACTCACACACACTCACACACACACCACTGTTCATTCTCCTGCTTACCTCACTTTGAAGAACATTTTCTCTTAGGTGTGCCTTCGGCAGTCATGGAGCTTTCTTCAGCCTTCCCAGACAATAAAATGTCTCCTTCTCTCTGTGCTCATCACACCCTGAGGACAATAACTTTAAAGCATTCATAGTAGTATGGTTGTTAAATTGCAGAACCAGTTTCCTTCATGGGACTTGTGTCCCTCACGAGTCATTATTCATCCTTATATTTTCACACAAGAGCTCAAGGCCCGTGCAATCTCAAGTGGCAGTGGATGACAGACACAGAAAATACCCTTTTGTCACCAGGAACAATGGCAGCCGGCAAAGGATCCAGGGCCAACCTGGTGGTGGTCCTGCTCCTGAAAGTCCCCTCATAAAATTAAAGAACTAGGGGATAGAGAGTTAGTTCTGTGGGTAGCATGCTTGCCTTGCATTCAGCCTAGCCATGTTTGAGCCCTGGCACCACTATAGTGTCTACCTGCACCACCAGTAGATACTACTGAACACAGAGCCAGAAGGGAGCCCTGAATACCAACGGTGTAGTACAGAAACAAACAAAAAGATGTTAAGGAACTGAAAAGGCATTTTAAATTTCTCAGTGTAACCTGGGAAGGGCCCCAGTCCTGAGTGAAAATGTCCAGAAGAATGTGTATTCTTAGGAACATGAGGTCAGAGCTGAAGGGCTTAACAAGGGTAGAGAACCTTGAGACACAGGGATGCGGGAGCCAGTGGTCAAGGAGAGGTTTGTCCTTGTGCATTCCTATTGGCCTACAGCAGGAAATCTGTGTAGCACGGGTCCCCAGCTCATGGCTATAACTCTGGGCTGATTATTTAAACCTCAGCTCCCACCTCTATCAGAAGCAGTCGTCAGCTCCATGGGGTTGCGGCGAGCATGAAATGTGATCATGCATTTAGGGCATTTAGCTTTGAGTGGCCACTCTGTAAACATTAGCCGCTCTTCTCCTTCTGTCCTTTAGCTCTAGAGAACAACAGGGATTAATCATGCTGCAAGAATGGGACAAAGACTACTCTTTAAGCAAAGACTGTGGGAAATCCAGGCCAAACGTTACCTCCTCTAAGGAGTCCTGCTTGACTTTCCTTGGAGAACAAATTCCCTTTTCCTCTGGATCTAATAAGTCTACCTGTGTTGTAAGGACCAAATGTCTTTGGTTAGTCTCAAAGACCATCTTCTTTCTTTGTCATGAGCAACTGATTCTGCACCAGACATGACATAGCTTAATTTGGCAGATGTGTTTTTGAAAGAAGAAAGTCTACGGATCAAGACATAAACTTACTTAACGACACACATCTAACAAATAGGCAGGCGAAGTTCATAGTCTACCCAGAAAAATGCAGATTGGGTGGAGGTGAACTCCACACCTGTTCCAAAAGACTTCCCATGTGTTCTTTGATATTCTTTGCCTCTGCTATCCCCCCATTTCCTTATTATTATTTTACTGAAGTAAAATAGTTTTTATTGAATGAAACTTGCTTAGAAAGATGTGAGGGGAGAAATAGAGAAAGAGTGTGTTCAAGAGAGAAGATGAGGCTTCTTGGGGTGGGGGAGCAAAAGAAACATAGACAATCAGTCAAGACATATATTCAAGGAAGAGCTCACACTCGAAGACCAAGTCTCTGTTTTACTTCAGGCACAGTGATTTACAATTCTGTTAATGGTTGGGTTTTATGTAAAAAACACTTCAGCATTACCCCTCCACCAGAAGGCCAGTTTCCCTCTACCAGAGTCCTCCAACTGTGCTCTCCACCCTCATCCTAATCCACCCTATTGTTTGCCCCTGTAGTAAGCTTCCTACTAACAACCATTCCCAGTTTCTGTTGCCTTTGGATTTTAGTGATTCCATTCTCTTCCTTCCTTCCTTCCTTCCTTCCTTCCTTCCTTCCTTCCTTCCTTTCTTTCCTTCCTTCCTTCCTTCCTTCCTTCCTTCCTTCCTTCCCTCCTTCCTTCCTTCTTCCTTCCTTCCTTCCTTCCTTCCTTCCTTCTTTCCTTCCTTCCTTCTTTCCTTCCTTCCTTCATATTTGTTTATTTATTTTTCTTTTGAGTCACACGCAGCAATACTCATGGGTTACTCCTGGTTCTTTACTCAGGAATTACTCCTGGTGGAGCTCGGGGACCAAATAGGATGCACGGGATCAAACCCGGGTCAGCTGCATGAAAGGCAAATGCCCTACCCACTGTGCTCCAGCCCCCATTCTGTTACTTTATATCCCATGTACAAGAGAGATCATTCTATCTGGCCCCCTCCTTCTGACTCACTTCATTCAGCCTGCTCCTCCAGCTCCATCCACATAGAATAAAATTGTATTTTAGTCTTTTCTTATAGCTGAGTAGTATTCCATTATGCAGAGATTTGAACAATCCAGTTGGTTCTTCCCCCTGACTCAGTCGCTTCTGGTTTTCTGGATGATCCTTCTTCACCTCCATGGCCCCGGGACTCACTGCAGAACCCCACTGACCAGGCTCAGTGGAGTTCACACAAACAACTAAAAGAGAACTAGCTCTGAGCTCTGCTCCTCAGATGAATCCCTCCCACGTGAGTGGGTCCATTTGAAGTGTGCCCAGAGCTTTGCTTTTTCCCAAGGGACTATATTTATTTAGAATATATTTGTCTTAGAAGAAACATAGTTTTAGAACTCCAATAAACTTGATCATAAAAAAGTGGCCTTTTTGAGAATTTTAATATGGAAACTTTTTAAATTTTTTATCTTTACTTATTTAATTATTTATTTATTTTTATTGTGGAACACTGTATGACTGAAACCCAAATATGAACACTTTTGTAACTGTATATTTCATGGTGATAGAATAAAAATATTAATAAATAAAATTAAAAAGGAAAATTGTGAGAAAAAATACAATAAAGAGCTGTTCATGGTTGAGTTTCAGTCATACAATGGTCCTCATTGCTCCACCCGTGTATATTTCCCACTACCAATGTACCCAGTTTCCCTCCTGCCATCCCCCACCTCGCCTCCCTCTGCGGCAGGCACTTTTCTTCTTTCTCTTTGTCTTTCTCCTTTGAGGCATTATAGTTTGCAATAAAAATAATGGGAGGTTGTCATATTGCTCCTTTACCTGCTTTCAGCACACAGTTCTTATCCAGACTGATCATTTTGACTGTCATTGTCATCGTGGTTCCTTCTCTGTCCCAACTGGCTTCTCCCACAGCACTTGAGGCAAACTTCCAACCATCGATCAATTCTTCTGGCCCTTGTTTCTATCATCCTTGGGTATTAATCGCATTCTATTTTTTATATCCCTTAAATGAGTACAGTCAATGGGCCTCACTTCTTAAACTGAGTCCTGACCCCATAGGTGATTGTGCCACAAAAAGGCTGACAAGAGTAAACATTTCTGAACATGCAAGAACAGAACAGAAGTTCAGAATCAACTGCAACCTGATTCTAAGGGGTTGCTGGCAGCATTTGCCCATTTTTGTGCTTCTCGGGTGGAAGAGGGTTTCAAGAGAAAAAGTTGAAGAAGCCCTGACTTCGGAGACACTGGCAGCTCTTGATGGCTCAGATCAATTCATCAAAGTCTTTTTCTCCAGCAAAGTATTTTCTGCAAATGTAAGATATAGCTTGTCTTGTTCTAAGCATTTGGAGTTCAATAGGATGGCTATTTAAGTTACTTACTAGGGAATAAATTTTGGGGATTGGGGGAGACACACACAGCTATGCTCAGGGATTGCTTCTGATTCTATGCTCAGGGATCAAATGATCATTCTTGGAGGTACTTGGGTAACCATGTACGCATGGCTCCTGGGATTGAATTATGTTTGCTGCATGCAAGGCAAGTGTCTTAACTCCTGTACTCTCTGGTCTGGTACTTGAATGTCTTAGAGGAAAACTCTAAAAGGTAACAGAATTCTTAGACTCTGTATATTATTTGTTTCTGGGTCCATCCATCCATGTCCTTACTGCACTTTCAGAGTACCCACTGTGTGCCTGACCCTGAGGTTGCAGTGTGAGCTGATGCACTGTATGTGAACTCTGGATCTCCCAGGAGAGATTATGGATACACGGATATGCACCTGAGGAGACATGCCCAGGAACTGGGGACCAGCACTCGGTGTAGGAAGCATCTGCAGGTTCCCACAGATGCCCACCAACTGCCAAAAGCACAGACTGTAGTCAGGCCGAGTACTTGGGGCAGTCTGAGAATGTCATTTTAGTAGTCACTGAAGAACCTGGCATTTTATCTTTTGAAAGTTGTGACTCAGGCTGAGCTACTTAAATCTGTGCTTTCTGGTCACTAGGGAATCTCACACGGCTGCAGTGCTCAGCTCTGAATCAATTTATAGACGAATGAAGGGGGATCCCCCATTGCCTGGATCTTTGTAACCTAGAATGCACCAAAACATTTGCACGTGTTTGTAACCCAAGACCCAGACGAGGGCCTTTTCAACACCTAGATTAAGTTCTCCTTTAAGTGCAGAAAACAGGCAGAAAACTATATTTGTAGGTTATTGAAATCATGGGGAATTATTTGCTGAGCTGATCTGACTTAAACAGCAGCACTTCCTCTCAGTTTTGCAATCTTATTATATAGCAAAGAGAAGAAGTTGAGGCCTGGACTCCAGTCCCAGAGATATAAATACTTAGTGAGCTCTTGGGTATTGGGTGTGTCCACTCCGTTACAGGAGGAGAAGCCAGAGCAGCACATTCTGTTAGTTTATTGGTGTTGGGGGGTGGGGGGGTCACTGCTAATGGTGATTAGGGAGTCATACGGTGCCAGAGATTTCACCTGAGCCTCCACATGCTAAGTTTGTACTTAGCCTGTTGAACTATATTCCTGACCTATGTGAATTCAGAAAATTATTTAAGAGAACAAAAGAAGGAGAAAAAGGGCAGGAAGCCCCCATCTGTGAGGATGGCATGTCTCATGTCTCATGTCTCTTAACCAGAGATTTTTCTGACTGTAATTTTTATTCCTCACTCAAAGAACTTGGCATCTGCTCAGAAGACAGCACAGGCAGTACAGAAAACCAACAAATCTTTTAAATAAGCCCCAGAAATCCAACTGAAAGAAATCCTTTCAAAAGGGCTGGTGGCTGCCATCAAGACATGGGCAGGATGTCTGTGGGTAGAGCAGTTTCTTTAGTCCCTCTGAGACTAGCCCCAGTGTGAGGGAACTTTAATCCTATCAGACAAGAGTTGGGTTACAGGATAGGGATATGAGACACCAGAGAGGTTGCAGGGTTTCCTTATTTGGATATTTCTAAAGAAAATAGTAGATGGCTCTTTTCTGGGACACTTTGCCTACAGGCTGAAAACTCAGAGTGAACTGGATCAGCATGACTTAAGCCGCACGTGAGCCCCCCAGTGAGCCGAACTCACGTGCCAAGCTGGCTGTTTCCCTATGAGCAGCAGTGGAGCTTGGCTGGTCAGCAAGGGGTGTGACTGAGGACAGACCTGCTGCCCAGGCTAAAGCAGGGGCCAGGCAGGACTGTGAGATGCACATTCGCCTCCATAGTCAGGTCAGTGGACCATGCAGGGAGGGAGGGCAACAGGGCTATGGTTAGCTCCTGCTGGCTCTGCCCCTATTACTAGGTGTATCTGAAACATGCCCACTCTGACTGGTACCACACTTGTCAGCTGGTGCATAGAGTTTGGGAACTTTTCACGTGGACAGGACTTTGGCTTTCAACTTGTAAATAAGAACACTAAGACCAGAGAAGCCAAGGGCCTAAGGTTTCACAGCTGGGTGAGAGTTGAGGTCACCCTTCTGCCAAGCTGGTACCTTTGTCCTCTCTCTACGGCTGCGTCCAGTTACACTTTGCTTGGCCAGGCAAAAGTCTGAACTGTCTGAATATCTTCATGGCCAGGGTTGACTTACGTGTCTGCTCTTTTGAGGTTTTGACAATCTTTGATGCTCATTGCTTTCTCTCTTTTTTTTCATTGCTTGCTCATTATCTGATCTTTTTGTGACTTGCACCCCTGCTTTTAGCCTTTTCTTTTTAATTATATGCATATTTATTTTTCATACATGTGTGGTACTGGAGATCAAACCTCACATATGCAAAGCAAATGTTCTTTCCTGGTTTCAAGGCTCATGCTTATTTTTGGTGATAAGAACTCTTTCCCATGTGTTTACTTTTTTGGAGAAGGGCACCATAATCATTGCCTGTGCTTGAAATGTGATATCTCAAGGTGGGCTATATAAAACCTATGTTTGCATCAACTCCCTCACCCCTCCGCCATGTATGGATCCAAGAAACCAGAGCAGGGCTTTGCACATCCGCAATCTGGAAGGGAGGGAAAAGAGAAAGAGATAGAAAGGGAAAGAAATAAATAACTTGCCATGGAGGTGGACTGGGGAGGGGAGGGAACCAGGGACATTGGTGGTGGGAGATGGGCACTGGTGGAGGGATGGGTGCTGGAACACTGTATGGCGAAACCCATGTGTGAACATCTTTCTAACTGTATATCTCACAGTGGTATGATAAAATACTTATAAAAAAATAAAGGAAGATGGGAAGGAGTGAATGATGCCTGGTACCCAATGATAACGACTAATCAGTTAGCCCATAGGATTAAGCAGCCTTGTGAAAAGTTATATTGGGCATCTCCTGAGCTTTGGGCAAGGGAAATTCTGGATTTTAAAATATCTGTAGGGGGCTGGAACGATAGCCCAGCGGGTAGGGCGTTTGCCTTGCACACAGCCGGCCCATGCCGGCCCGGGTTCAATCCCCGGCATCCCATATGGTCCCCGAGCACCGCCAAGAGTAACTTCTGAGTGCAGAGCCAAGAGTAACCCCTGAGCACTGCCGGGTGTGACCCAAAAAAGCAAAATAAATAAATAAATAAATAAATAAATAAATAAATAAATAAATAAATAAATAAATAAAATCTCTGTAGTTAAGAGGACAGTTAGAATAGTGAAGGGATCTATGACAATGATAGCTGGAAACGATCACTCTGGACAGCAGAAACTGGAGACAGTGGTGGTGGGAAATATACACTGGAGAAGGGACAGTGTCAAACATTGTATGATCAAAACCCAATCATGAGCAACTTTGAAATTGTGCATCTCATGGTGATTTAATTAAGAAATAAAAATTGCCACACTTAAAATTGCCACACTTCATATTCAACCACAGAAAATGTGCTTGATTATGAAGTGGATGCTAGCTGTGGATTTTCAAAAGATTACCCCAGAGGTACTAAGGCAATGGGAGAACTTCCCAGCCACCAGTCTGGGTTACTCACTGTACCTAAAGCGGTTTGTTCTGTGCTACACCCTCCAAGGCACTGGGCAAGTGGGTGGACAGCAGAGACTCGTGGGGAGAGGAGGCAGACGTGCAGACTTCTTGGTTGGTGACCAGGCTGGGCTCTGTGGCTGTGCTTACTGTATTACTGTATCCTCCGGGCTCTGTGGCTGTGCTTGCCGTATTGCCGTATCCACTGGGCTCTGTGGACTATGCTTACTGTAGCTTCTGAAGCCTGACCCTGGGGGTGTAAGACCGAGGCCCTGGTTTGCAGTTAACCAGCCCAAGTGACTCCTGGGAGGCAGTCAGAGAAGAACTCTAGGGTCTGGGCTGTGAATAGGTTTCCCTGCCTTAGCCTGCACCTTTCCCTCAGACTGTAGAGCACAGCTTGTGATAGAAGCAGCCCTGGGGAAAAGCCGTAACTCTGCTGAGAGAAAAAAAATCCAGTGATAGGCGATGGAAGGCGAGACTGAGGGCATTCCCCTGCTTTGCGGGCCTGATGGTTCAATACTCGAGCCAGTGGTGCTGGGGCCTCAGGGCCGTACTCCTTGGTGTGGGGTAGGTGGCGTGTGATGCTTGGGATGAAGCTGGAAACTCACACCTGCTAGGCCTGCACTATACCTTTGAGCCATGTCTCCAAGGAGAGTGTGATTGGATAAAAGAATTGTAAGTAGACAGGAAGTAATTATTTGGCATTTTGAAAACAAAGTCATTTTTGAGGAAGAGGGTATAGGGAGCTTCCCAGCTTGTACTCAAGGGACCAAGGGCCACTTACAATGACACTTGACTGACCAATCCAGAGGCTCAGTGACCCTGTTTCTCTGGGAACCGTCAAGACTATCCTGGCGGAGCTCAGGGGCTCTAGGGCCACACCTAGTAGTGTTTGGGGGGTGTCCAGGGCTCCATCTGGTGATACTAAGGAGGCATGGGGTGCCAGAGATCAGGTACTTGCTTTCCTAGACCAACCCATGTGCTGTCTCCCCAAAGACACTTCTAAAGAACATTTGCTGAATTGTTGTTCATGCAAAACTTGGAATATCTGAGGATTACTGCTAGCTAGAGCCCCTATAGTGATCTCCGTCGTAATATTGAGACAGGGTTATATGAATGCAAAATCCTTCTTAATTACTCTAACATCATAAGTTTTGGGGGTTATTTGGAGCAGAGGAGGGAATAACCCTTACAGATACTTAGTGTGTTTAATTTTGTCTCAAAGTTCTGTGGACTTTATGCTATACTTCTTTAGTCCCTACAGTCTTTTACTAAAGGTTGCAATATTAATGACATTCTAGATTACATATGTGGGTCTTCTCACTGGAGTCTTTTGAAAGTTACTCAATTTCCCCCCTGGAATGATAGTGGTAAAGCTAAGAATTTCAGCCTGAGATCCCAGTTGTACTTGTACTTTATCCACAGTGTCAACAGGGAAGGTAGGACAGATTCAAGAGACGGCTTATAGCTGCTATTCTCATCCTGGCAGTTCATAACTGGATAGCACTATAGTGAGTGAAAATAGGTTGACCCTCATGCCACTACCATCTGTCAGAAACAGTTCCAGACCATCAGCCTGGAACTGGAGTCATTTCTTTGTGCTGTTCATAATCAGAAAATTCTACAGAAAGTTCATCTTTTTTTTTCATTTTTTTATTATAGCACTGTGAGATGTACAGTTACAAGGATGTTCATGTTTGGGTTTCAGTCATACAGTGTTCTAGCACCCATCCCTCCACCACTGCCTATCTCCCATCACCAATGTTCCCTGATTTCTCCCCCTGCCCCAGCCTGCCTCTATGAAAGTCACTGTGCTTCTTCTTTTCTCTCTCTCTCTCTTTCTCTCCCTCTTTCTCTCTCTCTCTCCTCTCTCTCTGTCTCTCTCTTCCTTCTCTTATACATTGTGGCTTGCAACACATATATTTAGAGGTTATCATGTATCTCCCTTTGCCTACATTCAATGCTCAGTTCTAGGCTGGTATTATTTCCAACAATTTTAGTACACTATTTCTTTCTCTGTCTTACCTAATCTCTGACTCCCGCACACTTACAGTAGATTCCACCCACTGACAAGACCTCCTGATCCATGTTTTGCCTGGCCTTGGATATTGGTATCATACAATTTTTTTTAATATCCCACAAAAAAATGCATTCATACTATATCTGTCCTTTTACCTCTGGCTAATTTCACTCAGCATGATCCTCTCCATGTCCATTCATTTATAGACAAATTTCATAACTTCATTTTTTCCAGCAGCTGCATAGTATTCCATTGTGTAGATGTACCAAAGTTTCTTTATCCAGTCGTCTGTTCTCAGGCACTCTGGTTGTTTCCAGATTCTGGCTATTGTGAATAGTGCTGCTATGAACATAGAAGTGTAGATGGTGTTTCTGCTGTGTGTTTTTGTCTTCCCAGGATATATTCCCAGGAGTGGTATGTCTGAGCCAAATGGGAGCTCCAATATCTAGTCTTTGGAGAAATGTCCATATTGTTTTCCAAAAGGGCTGGACCAGTCGGCATTCCCACCAACAGTGAATGAGAGTCCCTTTCTCCCCACATCCACGCCAGCACTGGTTGTTCTTGCTCTTTTGGATGTGTGCCAGTCTCTGTGAAGTGAGATAACATCTCGTTGTACTTTTGATTTGCATCTCTCTGATGATTAGTGCTGATGAGTATTTTTTATATGCCTTTTGGCCATTCAAATTTCTTTTTTGTTGAAGTTTCTGTTCATTTCTTCTCCCCATTTTTTCATGGGATTCGGTGTTTTCTTCTTGTAAAGTGCCTGATATATCCTGGATATTAACCCCTTATCAGTTGGATATTGGGTAAATATTCTTTCCCACTCTGTGAACTGTCTTTTTATCTTGTTCACTGTTTCTTTTGAGGTGCAGAAGAATCATTTCACACCACAGAGACTGGTACATACACAAAAGAGCAAGAACAACAAGTGCTGGTATGAATGCAGGGATAAAGGAACTCTTATCCATTGTTGGTGGGAATGTCGACTGGTACAACCTTTTTGAGAAAATAATATGGACATTCCTCCAGAAACTAGACATTGAGCTCCCATTTGACCCAGCAATACCACTCCTGGTAATATACCCTGGAGACCCAAAAACACACAGCAGAAACAGTCCATCTTATTTTCCATTTAACTTTAGGAAACTCCCTTTCTTCTGCAGTACTGTGTATAAATCCCTGTGAGTAATTCTGTATTCATTTTTCAGGAAACTGAAGTTAAGTGCTGTCATTAAAAAAGTCAATTACTAAAGTTCCTTTTTTCATGCCTGTATGGAAAATACCAGTCTCCTTCCAGTAGACTCAAAAACTCTTTTAACTTAAAAAGAATGAACATGTTCTATGGCTTTTGCAGTTTGGAGTGGAAGGTTATTTGATTTTCTTGTGGCTTCAAAAATAATCTTACAAAAATGAACAACTGGTTTTTACTTTAGCCAAATGTCTTGGGATTGGATAACTATTGATTTAATAAATTTAAGTGCTCACAGAATAACAGGAGGCCAGATGTGACTTAAATGATTGGTTTAAGATTTGTCATCTTAGATTTATGATTTGGGCAGTGATTCAGAAGCCAGGTTCCAGAATGCACCATTTCGAGAGAGACCTTAAAACAATTTCTGGCAGTGCATCATTGGATGATGCAGAAAAGGCCCCAGTTAAGGCAGAGAGAACAGAGAAGATCTGCAGAAGTTCATCATTCACACCCTGGAAGGGACTTTCTTTCACAACCACATCTCCTTTCTGCTGGGAACTCCCAAGAGTCCACACCCAATATGGTGCCCGTAATTTGCCAACTGAACTCCCTGCCAATTATCCTTTTGAATCTTAACAGCATTATAACCCATACTTCTAAATGTGCCTGAATTAAATTGGCTGTGTTTTTTCAAGCAAGCATAATAGACTTATAAAGTACCTAATATTTCATTCGAACGCTAGCGATGACCTTCTGAGAAATGTTCTGCTCTGCATATCTCTGCATTAACCATCTCTTGTTTCTGCTTCTCTACTTGGTGAAAATGGTGTCATTTGTACTTTCAGTTCAATTAGTTAAAAGGTCTTTTCTCCACTATGGGTCTTAATGGCCCTCTTAATGGTAACTTCATCCTTTTCCTGCTCTGCTCACCAGCAATTGCATTTACAAACTGTAGTCTGGCATTGCACTGAGAGCTTATATGGAGAAGAAGCATTTCATTTCATTGGCACTTCAGTTTCCTTATCTTTAAAATGTGGGACTTGTAAGAAATTATTTATTCAATTTCTCTCTCATAGTTGGGTTGTGATTCAAGGACTTCTGCTTATTCTGAAGACTTCCTCTAGATATTTGTTTGGGGGCCTGATACTGCAAAGCACAGTATCACAGTAACTTAAGTGTGGCCAATTCCTTCTTCAAGTTACACTTTCTTTATTTTGGTGCCACAGCTGGTGGTGTTTGGAGCAGGGGAGGTCACTCCTATCTGTACTCAGGGGACTATAAAGTGTTGAGGATTGAACCCAAGTTTCCTACATGTAAATCATGTGATCTGCTATCCCTTCAGTCCTCCCAACTGACGTTTTGAATGAGGTTATAGTATTTCTGATTATATTTCTGATTCCTATGATCATGGAGGAATCGTCAACTTGTAAAAAACTGAAGGCTCTCTATTTGGTTTCTCCATGAGAGGTTGGTGAAGCTCTTAGAGTGTTATGTTTATCAAGAGTTTTTCATCTTGCCACACATTAAAATAACCTGCTTTTCACTGAATTAAAGATGAATTCAAATATAATTAGTTTTTTATTTGAATGGGTCATGGAATTTTGTTTTGGGGACACTCCCAGTGATGCATAGGACTTACTCCTGGCTCTGCACTCAGGGACCACTCCTGTGGAGCTCATTTGTGGTGCTGGTGATCAAATTCAGGTTGACCATTTGCAAGACAAGTGCCCTATGCCCTATATCATCTCCCCGCCATCTGTCTCATGCAATCATTATGCTATTATATTTTCTTTTCTCTTCCAGTATACCATCATCTTTAATATCTCTTTTTCCCCACCCTGTACTGTAACCCTTTCTCCCTTGGCTCTGCTCTTTGTCCTGATAAAGCAGTCTTATTCCCCTGTCTTTACTGATATTCTTCACTAGACTCTGACAGTACTTATAATCAAAAAACCATTATATCCAAGGATAGGACCTAGTTTAGACTCAGAGACCCTGTCATTAGCTTTCCCTTTATTTTATCTTTTAAGGTATAAATCCATGTATACATATTGTAGGCACTCAAAACTGTAATCTTAGGGGTTAAGGCACTTTTCTATAATTCAGTCATTTCTGTTTCAATCCCTGGAACCATATGATGGCCCAGCATCATTAGCAGTGAGCCCAAAGCATAGAATTGGGAAAAGGGCTCAACCCCCAACATAAATAAGTGGATATAATAGACATTCACAAAACTTTTGTTCACTGAATGGATTTATTTCATAATCCCATGGATAGCCACGAACCATGAAGTCAACAAACCTAAAGACAAAAAGTGCCCGCCTGGGCAGAGGAGGTAGCTCTGAGGGCTTTGCACATGTCAGGCAAATAAAGCATGTTGGAGGCCCAGGAGGCTCCCCTGCCCTGCATGGTTCCCTAGTACAGCATGGTGTGACTCCAAGCACTGAGCCAGGAACAGCCTCCAGGCACTGACAAGTGTGACCCAATAACCAAAGAGAAAAATTTCTCCCTGTTCTAGGGCTCTTTGAAACAGATTTCATCAGTAATGGTTAATATACTATGGGGTAGCTTCTTCTTGGAATGCTTTTTATGGAATCCTGGGGAATACGATATAAAAAAGCCAAGAAAATAAATCACTAGAATTTAATAAGGTGCACAAAGTAATATTCTAGTTCTTACAACAAAAACCCTAATTTCTTAATATAGGAAGCATAAACTTTCTAAACTAGCACCTAGATAAACACTTTATATCACAACTTTTCAAAAAAATCTCCTTTTTGGTTGTCTATATAAATAAGTATACAGACATGACTTGATTTGATATCCCATTATTCATCAATTTGCTCAAGTGGGTGCCAGTAACATTTACATTTGACCCTATCACGTGCCAGTGTAGCCCAATGGCATCTGGTTTCTTCAGGAATACGAAGAGCCTCAAACCGTTTGTTCAGGGTCTTGACGAAGAAGTCTGACCCTCTTGTAGGTGGGCAGCCACGTGATCTTTTGACATCCCGTGGGATCCAGTCAGTAACAGCTCTAGTCCAGCAGTGATCTCCAAATCGCATTACATGTACATCCCATTTGATTTTCGATGCCTTGGCAAACGAGACAGCGTCCCTGACTCTGGAACAGCGATGTAGGTCGTTATTGCTGAGAAAGTGAATAGGGTCTAAATGAGTAATTGAAATAAGGTCTCACTGAGTGCAAAGGCCTTGAGCCTGAATAGATAGTCTGAGACTTGAGAATTGGCTCCTGGCTGCTTCTCAACCTAGATATTTGAGTTGCGATCTGATATCTTAACATACAAGTTTCTTTTCCTGAGCTATTGAGGGTCTCAGAATAAACAGAAAACTTGTGTTACACAAACTAGATGTTCATCCTACTTCCTGCAAAAGTCTGACGCAGTGTTGATTGGTGTGGCTTGATTGTCTTTGCCCTTCTCGACTGTGGATCGGGTGGGGAGGGGGGGGGGGGTGAGGAAGGAGAATAAACAAAGGTGCAAGAAGACAGAGATAGACAAAAAAAGAGAAATGGGTGAAAAGAAAGAAAGCTAGTACCTGTGTCGGAGGTTAGTCTGATGTGAGATAGACTGTGTTCATTATACAATTAAGATTGAAAAAATTCCTTTATTTCTTCAGTAATCCTAATAGGCCAGTATTTTTTCTAGGTTGGTAAACAAATAATAATAAAATAAAATTTTGTTAGTAATAAATTATATTTTTTACTTAACTGAACAAAAGTGTATAAAATGCTGTGACTGTTTTAGTCAGGTTCTGTAGACAGCCCCCACCATCATGTGCAATAGGACCAGGAATTGTGATAGTGGAGTCAGGACATTGGGAGTTTTCAGTTGAAGGTTCTCCAAGATGTCATTTTCTCTTTTCCCCCTTGGTGGAGTGGGAGAGTACCAGGGACGGAATTCAGAAAATTGTTACCCATGACGTAAAGCAAGTTCTACCATTGAGTAACACCTTCATTATGTTTGTTCTCTTTTATTTACCTTGGTAGTATCTGTGAACAAAGGGTTTATTTTTTATAATTTTTTATTATTAGAAATTTGGAACTACTCATTTATGTACATGACAGGATTATAAGCTGGGGATAATGCATGTGGATCTGTTCAAGCAAGTGTAAAGCATTGTGGTCTTGTATAGGTTTAGTGTGAAAATTGTTCCCTTTATGTGATTATCAGTTACCACTGAGAACAATTACACAGCTATTGAATAATGTAGAAGTATAGATAAGAAAATCAATGTAAAATGATATACCCTGTAAGATTTAAAATGTTTATAAATAATAACATTAAAATATCCTGAATATGATTTTGCAAAATCAGTCTCCATACTCTCACCCCATATGTCTCCTTTCCAATTGAAAAATCAAGTAAAATTTAAGGGGAGTTCCTATTTAAAACTACGAATCATCAGGGGATGCAAATTAAAACAACAATTAGCTATCATCTGACACCACAGAGACTGGCACACATCCAAAAGAACAAGAACTACCAGTGCTGGTGCAAATGCAGGGACAAAGGGACTCTCATTCATTGCTGTTGGGAATGTCGACTGGTCCAGCCTTTTTGGAAAACAATATGAGCATTCCTCCAAACACTAGAACTTGAGCTCCCATTTGATTCAGCAATACCACTGCTGGGATTATACCCTGGGCGCCCAAAACACACAGTAGAAACATCATCTACATTTTTACGTTCATAGCAGCACTATTCACTATAGCCAGAATCTGGAAAGAACCTGAGTGCTCAAGAACAGACAACTAGATAAAGAAACTATGGCATATCTATACTTGGACTACTATGCAGCTATTAGGAAAAAGGAAGTCATGAAATTTGCCTATAAATTCATGAACATGGAGCATATCATGCTGAGTGAAATGAGTCAGAAGTAAAAGGACAGATATAGAATGACTGAATTCATTGGCGAATTTTAAAGAAAAGGTAGTATGAGACTAATATCCAAGGCCAGGAAAAACAGGGGCCAGGAGGACATGTCAATGATTGGATTCCACCACATGTGCGGGGAGGGAAGAGGGTAGGTAAGGTAGAGAAGGGACTAGTTTGACAATATAGTTAGAATAGCAATCAGAGAAGAAAAGGACATCAAGGGCATCCAGATAGGCAAGGAAGAAGTCAAGCTATCATTATTTGCAGATGACATGATATTATACCTAGAGAACCCTAAACTCTCTACCAAAAAACTCCTAGAAACAATAGACGCATACAGTAGAGTGGCAGGATACAAAATCAACACCCAAAAGTCAGTGGCTTTCCTATATACAAATAACAAAAGAGAAGAAAGGGATATTAAGGAAACAATTCCATTCACAATTGTGCCACTGAAAATCAAATACCTAGGAATCAACTTAACCAACTGTGTAAAGGACCTGTACAAAGAAAACTACAAGACAGTGCTCCAAGAGATAAAAGAGGATACAAGGAAATGGAAACATATTCTCTGCTCATGGATGGGGAGAATCAACATTGTCAAAATGGTAATACTCCCTAGAGCTCTGTACAGATTCAATGCAGTCCCTATAAGGATACCCATGACATTCTTCAAAGAAATTGACCAAACGCTCCTGAAATTTGTATGGAACAATAAACCCACAAGGATAGCTAAAGCAATCCTTGGGAAAAAAGAAGATGGGAGGCATCACCTTTCCCAACTTCAAACTGTACTACAAAGCAGTAGTAATTAAAACAGCATGGTATTGGAATAAAAACAGACCTGTGGACCTATGGAATAGAATTGAGTATCCTGACACCCAACCTCAACACATGATCATTTAATCTTTGATAAAGGTGCAAAGAGTCTAAAATGGAGTAAGGAAAGCCTCTTCAACAAGTGGTGTTGGGAAAACTGGGCAGCGACATGTAAAAAAAATGAATTTGGACCTGTGTCTAGCACCATGCACAAAAAATCAGATCAAAATGGATTAAAGATCTCAATATCAGACTTGAATCCATAAAGTACATTGAAGAAAATATAGGAAAAACCCTCCACGACATTGAAGCTAAAGGCATCTTCAAAGGTGAAACATCACTAACAAAGCAACTAGAAGAAAAGATAAACATATGGGACTACATGGAACTAAAAAGCTTCTGCACCTCAAAAGAAACAGTGACTAAGATACAAAAAGCAGTCCACAGAATGGGAAAGAATATTCACCCAATACCCATCTGATAAGGGGTTAATATCCAGGATATATCAGGCACTGGTAGAACTTTACAAGAAGAAAACAAACAACCCCATCAAAAAATGGGGAGAAGAAATGAACAGAAACTTCAGCAAGGAAGAAATTCGAATGGCCAAAAAACATATGAAAAAATGCTCATCATCACTAATTATCAGAGAGATGCAAATGAAAACAACAATGAGATATCACTTTACACCACAGAGACTGGCACATATTCAAAAGGGCAAGAACAACAAGTGCTGGCGTGGATGTGGGGAAAAGGGGACACTCATCCATAGTTGGTGGGAATGCCAGCTGGTACAGCCTTTCTGGAAAGCAATATGGACATTCCTCCAAAGACCAGAAATTGAACTCCCATTTGACCCAGCCATACCACTCCTGGGAATCTACTCTGGGAAACCAAAATCCCTACTTTTATGTTCATAGCAGCATTATTCACAATAGCCAGAATCTGGGAGCAACCAGAGTGCCCCAAAATCGATGACTGGATAAAGAAGCTTTGGTACATCTACACAATGGAGTACTATGCAGCTGTTAGGAAAAATGAAGTTATAAAATTTGCCTATAAATGGATGGACATGGAGAAGATTATGTTGAGTGAAATTAGCCAGAAGGAGAGAGACAGATACAGAATGACTGCATTTATTTGTATGACATAAATATATGTACATATTATGATACCAATATCCAAGGTCAAGTGAAACATGTATCAGGAGGTCTTGTCAAAGGTGAAAATTATCACAAATGTGTGGGAGTCAGAGGCTAGGTAAGACAGAAAATGGAACAGTGTGCTAACAATTTTCGAGGGTACTAATGCCAACCTAGAAGTGAGCATTAAATAGAGGCAAAAGATACACATGACAACCCTTTAATGTATGTTCTGTAATCCATGGTCTGGAGGGGAAGGAAAAGAGAAAGAGAGAGAAAGGGAAATAAATAAAGAACCTGCCATGGAGGAGGGCTGGGGGAGGGGGAGGGAACCGGGGACGTTGGTGGTGGGAGATGGGCACTGGTGGAGGGGATGGGTGCTGGAACACTGTATGACCAAACCCCAAATATTAACTTTTTAATTGTATATCTTTGTAGTTGTAAAAATAAAAAATTTTAAAAAAAGAAATAGTAACACTAGTCTAGAATTGAGTAGGTCAAGGGATATACTTGATAACCCTTCAGTGTCTGTTTGAAAACCAGATGCACAGAGGGAGAGGCAACAGAGAGAGAGAGAGAGAGAGAGGGAGATTTCCAAAAAGGCAGATTGTAGAGGAGCTGGGAGGGAAACAGGGCACATTGGTGGTGGTAAATGTGCACTGGTGGAGGAATGGGTGTTGGAGCACTGTATTACTGAAACCCAATCATGAACAGCTTTGTAATTGTCCATTTCATGGTGATTCAATAGAAAAATATTTTTTAAATCTTAAGGAATTTTGGACACTGGTACTAAATGTTAAGAAAATGCATTAAGATGCATATATTGGTCAAATCTTCCTTGAGAGTTTTGAAGTTGTAATTAATATCCCCAAGATACATGTTTGAAGTGAATTCCATTGCTATGTGGAAATGGGGAAAATACTGAAATTGAAAATCATTCGATTCTCAGATTTATAGAAAGCTGACTGAAAACAGTGTTTGTATGAGAATCAAAGAAGAGACATTTGAGTTGTTTGACTTATTTTGTTCTCTATAAGTAAATTGAGTCTTTACAAAAAAAAAAAAAGAAACTGCTGGTATGTGGAAAATTATCAGATTTTCTGTTTCCTTCTCGTTCCACCCTTGAAAGGGCAGCAGTGAGCATGGGCATTAAATTGGAGTTTAGTTTCATATCAACGCTCCTGCTACCTTTCTTTTTTTTTTTTTTTTTGCCTTTTTTGGGTCACACCCGGCAATGCTCAGGGGCTACTCCTGGCTCTGCACTCAGGAATTACTCCTGCCGGTGCTCGGGGGACCATATGGGATGCCAGGGATCAAACCCAGGCCGGCAGAGGCCGGCTGCGCTGCAAGGGAAACGCCCTACCCGCTGGGCTATCGCTCCGGCCCCTCCTGCTACCTTTCTGAGAATACCTGAAAAACATCTATTCCCAAAAAAAATTAAAAATATCCCCATAAATATATTATTAGATGGGTCAACCTCCCTTTTGCCTCCCCTACATTTTTAGGGAACTTTACTAACTCCCTTTGAAGTCATAAAATGCACCTGTTTACTTCAATAAACATTAAGTTTACATCAAATCATCTCATAAAAAACTTTTTATGCAATTTAAACATTTCAGTCATGTGTTGTATAACTAATTACTCTCAAATGTACTTATTTTATGCGATCATTTTCTGGATTCCGTTGGTCAACTGTGTTCAGTAGGGTCTTTCTTCTACTCCACATGCCATCAGCTAGGACTATGGAAATGTTGAGGTTCAAAAGGGCTGGAATGTTCCAAAGTCTAGTGAGATGGTTGACACTTATGCTGACTGTTCCACTGGAGGTCAGCAGTCATGGTCTGTGGGAGATTGTCCCCCTAACAAAACCCAACCCCAAGGTAGGGGTGGTCCCCTGGAAAAAACAGCATAGGTCTGAGTATATAGATAAATGGGTGCAAATATACAGCCAGGAAAGAATAGAATGAAAACTAAACTGGGTCTTCTAAATGTAAAGGGAAACACTGGAAAACAGAATAGAAATGTTCACAGCCTTATACCCTAAGGGTGCTTGCAGTCCAACAATGTGGGCTAGCCCAGCCTCTGCTCTTCATATACACATTGAATATTGGTGTGCTTATGAACTGTCCTTAATGACTCTGTGAGCTTAAACAGTGGCTCAGGTGTTGGGGGCCAGGGGAGGTTAGTGATGTTGTGTTGAATAAATGCCAGTCTGTGATATGTTGGTGGCTGCCCAAGAGGCCCAAAGTGCCAACACATTAGACTGTGATTAACCAACACTTTTTCATATGATTAGCCATCTCACAGGGTGACAGTTGGGTACAAAGAGAAAATTTACCAAAATGAGCTTTCCATAAGGGAGGAAGTCACAGGTATGGCTTTTCTAGTCATCACGATGGTCAGAGCAATCACAGACTCTACCCACACTCAAGTCAAGGGAAACCACCCCTAAGGAAGGCTGTGGGTACAGAATGGTTAGACACCACTGAAAGATATTTGGAGACTACCACTTGCGGGGTAAGGAAATAGCATTTTTAAAAAAGTTCCTGACTCAACACTCAGGAATTACTTTTGGCAGGCTCAGGGAACCATATGGGATGCCAGGGATTGAACCTGGGTCATCCATGCACATCTAAGACAAGCACCCTACCTGCTTTACTGTTACTTTGGCCCCAGAAAAGGTTGCTTTTTACATTTTAGGGAAGATAGTTATAAATCAGGGATACAGAGGACTGTTTTTTCACTTGGCCCTTAAGATTGTGAATGTATAAGTTGTTTCTCATGTTCTCTCCTCTGCAGATCTACTGTTTAAAGAAATTTTTTAAAAAATGGCCAGGGGATCTGTGTCTGATGAAGAAATGATGGAGCTCAGAGAAGCTTTTGCCAAAGTTGGTGAGTAAAGTTCCCCTGTGTATCAAGCAGCTGCAGGGCCTGTGCGATACGGCGTGGGGAGATCGGTTAGAGGAACTGGGGAACTTATTTTTTAAAAAGCTATGCTTCAATAAAATGGCCTCTCTCTTAATCAAAATGTGGACTAGGAACCCTTTCTATCCACGGCTTTGTCTGGAAATAGCATCTAAGCCTCACCTTTTCTAATTTGTCTGTTTTCTTTGTTACTATTCCATACATTTTCTTACCCCTTATCTCTAAACTTACATCTTTACTCCTCTGTATAAGGGGTATCTTATACTCCTTATATGTAGAATTTTTTCTGCATTTATCTCTCTAAAAATCTTCTCAGTCTGTTGACAGAATCTTTATTTTGAAATGGCAGCTCTTGGGTGCTGCAAATTATGCTGACATTGGGCCTGAAGCCATAGTAAAGTGGGTAGAGCACATGTCTTGCACACAGCTGACCCTGGTTCAATCCCTGACATCCTATAGATTGTCCCATATTGTCCCTCAAGCCTGCCAGGAGTGAGCACTGAGCTCAGAACTAGGAGTAGGCCCTGAGTACCACCAGGTGCAACCCAAAGTAAACAACAACAACAAAATGAAACTCAAATCTGCATGAAGCAACAACAGGTCTCTTAGAAGATTCAGACTCTTCTGATGCTTGCCTGGGGTCATCCTCAGTGATAGGCCCTCCCGCACCACTCCTATACCCCACCACACCCCACCGCTGCCTTTTCTCAACTTTCTTCCTGCTGTTGCCCAGATTTCCCTGAAACCTCAGCTGCCTTTTGCCTTCCAGACACTGATGGCAATGGCTACATCTGCTGCAACGAGTTGAATGACTTGTTCAAGGCTGCTTGCTTACCTCTGCCGGGTACAGAGTGAGAGAAATTGCAGAAAACCTGATGGCGACAGGTGATCTGGACCAAGATGGGAAGATCAGCTTTGATGAGTTTATCAAGGTGAGCATGTTGTAGTACATGGAGATGCTTTTGAAGCCTGTAACTTCAGTTCTGTTTGGGAGATATCCAGAAAGCTAATGATCAATGACCACTCTAAGCTTCAATATGGCAGGGCATTTCAGGTCAAAGCTAATGACCAATCTAAGCTTCACCATGGCAGGGCATTTCAGTTGTTTTCTGGTAACAGATTGGGGTTTTCTTTGATCCTGCTTTAATGTGTTTTATTTGGGGTACTGTGATTTACAATACTATTCATGTTGGGTTTTCATGCATGCAATGCTCCAACACCACACTGCCCACAGAGTGTCTGCTTCCGTTCACCATTCTCCCAGGGCTCCTCTCTTCCACCTCCCACTCACAACCCCTCAGCCCTCACTCATGGGAAGCCCAGTGCTGTAGACTAGCACTCAAGCTGTTCACTTCGTCCATTTACTATTCCCTAATTGTTTCTTCCTGTCCCACATGTGAGGGAGGTCATTCTATCCCTCTCCTTCTGTCTTCACTGTGCAAAATGGGTTTGTATATTTGCAGGTGTTTCATGGCCTAAAAAGTACCGAGGTTGCCAAGACCTTTGGAAAAGCAATTAATAAGAAGGAAGGGATTTGTGCCATCGGAGGCACCTCTGAGCAGTCTAGTGTCGGCACCCAGCACTCATATTCAGGTAGGTTGACTAGATTTGGGAAGTGAGGAAAGCGCAGAGGGGAGCTGAAGAGGGAGACCTGGGAAAGGACCCATGCCTTGTGGGCATACAGAATATAAAGGCATTATTCCAGTTCAAGAGTCCACACTGGGTTATTGTTTCCTGCCAACATATTCTCTAGTATTCTTAGTATAAGTGATCCAAATCCAGATGCCCAATATAGTAGAGAAGTTATTCTAGTTCTAGGTGGGGGTAGATCTTCTGGATGGGTTAAAGATATAGTATAGAAGTTAAGGCACTTGCCTTGCATTCAGCTGATCCAGTTCAGTTCCCAACATCACCACTGCTGGGAGTGGTCCCTGAGCACAGATCCAGGGGTAGCCTCCAAGCATCACCTGGAATTGCCCAAAACTTTCAAAGCAAAATAAACCATACAAAATTTTGCTCTTCACAACTCTCCCTTCAGATTTCATGATCATCCTTTATGCCTGCTAAATGGTTCAAAGATTATGTTTTTATTGATTTGAAGGCAAGTTGTGCATTTCTGTTGAAGGCTGCCATCTAAGCACACTCATGGAAATTTCCAAACAGAACAGAAATCTAACAGTTACTGAAATTAATTCTGCATTTCTGTTGAAGGCTTCCATCTAAGCACACTCATGGAAATTTCCAAACAGAACAGAAATCTAACAGTTACTGAAATTAATTCTTCCAGGCAGTGCTTTATCTTCAAGATACATTCACTCCTAAGTCTATAACTGCTAAGACAAGGTTGAGCCTTTTGTTTTTAAATACAGACATTTTTCAGAAACAATATAAGTGTTTTGTGAATCTGTAAGACAGTGTTGTGCTATAGCACTGTTTCCCAAAAATTTTGTGACTGACTCAGAATTCATCGGAAGGACACTGTTACACTGTTATATGTAATGGCATGCTGTTTGAGAAACAAGATGTTGGGCCGGAAGATACAATTTAAGACTGCATGAAAATTTCTAGAACATCTGGCCCTTTTACAGATAGGAGAGAATGATTATAACATAGATTTCATAGCAGTTTATTCAATTAGTAAAGAGGTTCAACAATAAAAAAGTTACCTGTGATTCTCCCATATTTTTTTAAGTTTGGTTTGTTTTTGTATAAATGTGTGTGTTGCCAAGGCTCAAATTCCAGGGCCTCACACATGAAAGACATGTGCTCTACCACTGCCCATTCATCCCTCATCTAAATCAATAGGACTGAGTTTTATTCTGTATTCGGCCACATTCAGGTTTAAATTATAAAGCTGTTTTATTATATATAATATATTCATAAATGTATGTACTTATTTACTTCTAATACAATATATTTACATATATAATCTTTAAGTCTGCTGTGTTTTTGTTTGCACGGTTGTTTTTGGGTCGTACTTGACGATGCTCAGAGACTACTCGTGTCTTAGTGCTCAGGGTCATGGCAGTGCTCAGGAATTGAACCCAGGACTCCTCCCATACACAAAGCATATGTTCAGCCTTTGAGCTATCATTCAGACTCTTACTTGTTGTATATTTTATAACTTGGAATGAACAGAAATTTTATACATATTCCCCATGTCAGCTAAGATTTTTAAATGTCAATAAATGTAGGAAGATTGAATAATGAACTAGATAACCTAGAACTGTCTCTCTGGGACATAAGAACATAAAACCTACATGTATGATTATACCATATTTTCACTTCACAGATAAATAATTTTAATCATTTTCTTGCAGAGGAGGAGAAGTATGCCTTTGTCAACTGGATAAACAAAGCCCTGGAAAATGACGTTGACTGTCAGCATGTCATCCCGATGAATCCAAATACAAATGATCTCTTCAATGCTGTTGGGGATGGCATTGTCCTTTGGTAAGTACCACTTTGTTTTTCAGTTTCCAAAAAATTTCCTGCCACCAATTAATTGAACTTATTTGGGGTCTTTGGTGCCGAGCTAAACCTGAAAAAATTTCTCTAGACCAGCATTCCCCAACCTCTTTCCTACCACGAATTCTTCCTATCTTGTTTCCGACCTGTGACACCCACCCTCCCCACCCCCCACAGCCTATTCATTGACCCTCTAATCCTGTGATGTAATATTTCACTTACTTGATTTTACCTGTAACTTTCTATCAAGTATGCTGTAGTCACAGGAAGCTATATGGCTTCTGGCTGAGAAACTCTCTAAACTTAGCCTTGGCTCTTCTTAGAAAGCAAACATCTCAAAATCGAGTCATAATAAGAACTTAAATCTACCGTTGCTTGGGTAGAAGAGAGGAAAATACAGTATGGAGACAAGCACAAAGAGACCAGCACAAGCTAGAGATGTAGTAAGAGGAAAATCATTGTTTTTCCATTAGATGCCTTTTTGCTTCATCTGCTGGTGGCCTATCATGAAAGCATTTGTAACTGAGAATAGCAGCTTGGTAATTAAATTGGATCATTGATAATTGAAGTAATTCAAGGCAAGTCTTTAAGAAAATGGATTTTTGAGTGGTACTGCTAAATATTTAACTCAAATATCTAACTTTTTCAGAACACTGGAAAGAAGACAAATGTTTTCTCTGTATCAGAAACTTCTAAATATAGTTGGTCAATTCCAGATGATGTTTTTGGCAATGCCTCTGTAGCTTTAACTCTAGTCACTTGTCTGTTGCTGTAAGACATGGTGCTAGCAAGGAGGTTTAAAATGCCTGACCTCGGGAGTTGAAAGGAAGATTGTGTTGGCACAGCTTTGAGCCCTCAGGCACCCCCATACCCTCTGCCTGAAGCAGTTCTGCTTCTGATATTTTAGTTATTCAAGTTCATCATGGGGTTTCTGCTTGAACTATATCAGAATCCTGATACATTCAGAATCAACTCCTGAATCATTCTTTTTGGCACCTAAGACCCCTCCTCACCACCTCCACTTCTTTAATCTCCCCCCAAACCCTAGTTACTGAGCAAACACTGCACAAATGACTGAATGGGCACATTCCCCCCAACATACCTGGTTATGATGGCTTTTCTTTATATTCTATTTTTTAAGAATGCCTGTTCCTATGCTTTCTAAAAGTGGTAACACTAAAAGTGGTAAACACTTATCATTTCCAGGGATAGATGATAATGCTTATTTCTCTTCTCAAAATAAGAAATAGCCATAGTCAAATTTACTATTCTTCAATTTTGTTAGTATTCCTTGGAATTTTTCAGCTTCCTTTCTTTAAGCTTGAGGTGATTTATTTAAATGTATGTCCCATTGAAGCTTAAACCAATGCTAACTTTCAAAAAACTTAGCTACTAGCTTTGAATGGATGAATATACTTATGTGGGCGAGTTTTTGTACTGATACAAAAATGACTAAAGGGCTATGAAGACATTAAGTTTGGCTGTGTGTCTGATAGAAATATAGAGACATCATGTACTCTCAAATGCTCACAGTTCACCTATATACTAGACTAGGACTTCTTTCATGGCTAAGAAATAAAATACAGTAAAGAAGTTGCTTTGGTCATCTAGCTATAATTTTCTGATATGCTAAAGGAACCAGGATAATTTTGCAACATTTTAGGAAAATAAGTAAAAAGTACATCTTTATTTCCTGCTTCATTATATTAGTATGACTTCAAGAATATGGACCTTTCCCAGGCGTAGTTTAAATATAGTCAAAATGCACAACTGATTTCAAATTAAATCATGGTGGCACAAACTATGCTACTTTCTTGCTTGCTTAATTATATTGGCAGAAAACAAAACTTATTGAACAAAGCAAAATGTTTTGTTTTGTGTTTTCTGCCATAACCACAGTACTCATGAGCTACTCTTGGTTTGGTGCTAGAGGACAGCTGCTGGAAGTTCTCTGGGCACCATACAGGGTTCAGGAACAGGCATGTTCTCCAGCCCTTTAACCTATTTTCAGGGGCCCTCAAGTTTAATTCCAGGGCCATTGAGCTCTGGTATTCAGAAGTCCATTTTTTCTCATTTAATTGTTTCTCTTCCAGTAAAATGATCAACCTGTCAGTGCCAGACACAATTGATGAAAGAACAATCAACAAGAAAAAACTCACCCCATTCACCATACAGGTTTGTCTCCTTTCTGTTACTCCACTCTGCTCGGAATGGGTGAGCATGTGGGTGCTGAGTCAGCATTTGTCAGGTGCCCAGTCATCACTCCCCCCCACCTAAGTGGTGATTTGTTCTCATTAACAGAGATAGAGGGACTCTCTGTGTGAGTTTTAATGAATTAGAGTGGATGGAGCAGTGGAGGGGATGCGGTTGGTGGATATTAGTAGATGGGTCACTTAATGTTTGCACTTACATTTTGGCCACTTCTGAATACACTTCATCTTGGTCAAACTTTAAACTCAAACTTCCTCTAGTAATATACTTTTGACCTGTTGCCAAGTACATGGCATGCTAGCTGGGAAGATAAGCAAGTCTTTCTAAGAAGTGCGGAGGTTTAACAGGAAATTTAGGCAGCCTTCTTAGCACGTTGGCCTGTTGGCCACAGCCTGGATAAAATAAATAATACTTGCTTTTATTCCATCAGTTTGTGGGTAAAGTTGACAGTAAACTCCAGTAAGTAAGCTGTAGTTTCATGTGACATTTCAATATTTAACTTGACTGTCATTCTTTTCTCCACAACTGTGTCTCATTTCTTCAGTTGTGAATAGTAGAGTGTAATATCCTGTTTAGACTTCACCTTGCATCCTTTTAAAAGGGGAGTGATGATCAAAGAGAGTGCAGTCATGTAATGTATACATATGTACTCAAAGTTAAATCTACTCATAACCGTTGCTGTCAGTATAAATGGTGTATTTGTTAAACATGTTTTTCTTCTGATAGTTTCCTTCCCATCTCTGGTGGCCATGTTTAGTTGTTTCTAATTTGTCATAAAACAAACAAACAAACAAACAAACACTTCTCTACCTCAACTTCTCTGATATCTTCTTTATGAACACAAGAAGTGTACGGAGATTCTAGACTGAAATTTGTATTGACATCATTCCAACTGTGTAATAGTTACATATCTCCTTGTTGGTTTGATGGAGCAGGATCTAATCTATAAATCTGTATGTGTGTATTTCTATATACATGTTTATACTTAAATTCTCTAGCTAGTCTGGATATTCAATGAATTGTCCACGTAAAAACTCTGCTATCTTTTCCAGCAATATGGTTTATATCTTTGGCATTCCTTAATAGCCAATCTGAAGGTCAAACGCTATTTTGTTACTCCTTTTATGACTTTGAGTTACATCAGCAGTTGTGTTATTAATAGTAGACAGTGACAAGACACTGATTATCCTCAAAGGTGCTCTTATATCTCTGACTAATGGAGATGCTTGGTATGTAGGCCCTAACACAGAGCAAATGGAAAACTGTAGCACCCATTAGCTTCATCCTAACCAGAATGAGTATTCAGCTCAAGGTGCTGGTTTGATTATATAGGCCAGTCAGAATCCCAGTGTCTGTCTTGGTTACTGGGCTTTCTTCTCTTCCAATGACTTTGCTTCATACTTTTTCTCACTCAGGAAAATCTAAATCTGGCTCTGAACTCTGCCTCAGCTATTGGATGCCACGTAGTTAACATCGGGGCTGAAGACTTAAAGGAAGGCAAACCTTACCTGGTGCTGGGGCTTCTGTGGCAAGTCATCAAGATTGGGTTGTTTGCTGACATAGAACTCAGCAGGAACGAAGGTATGAGCACACCTCCATAGGTGATGGCAAGGCCTTTTATTAATGTGCATCTTAGGGGCTCTAGCAGGAAAATGTCAACTCAAGAACTCTCACTTTTTAAAAAGTATGCAGGGCATTTGTAATGCAGGTACTTTGAATCCATTGTGTTGATGTAACAGATTCTATCTGACTGACCAGATATTTCAGAAGACAACAAATGCTCTTTAAGACCACAGAGGAACAATAAAGCTTGATTAGGAGTGTGGCTGTCTGGCATTCTAACCTTAAGAGCTTTTCCAGCTTCAGTCTGCTCTTTGGGGCCTTGTAGCCAAGTAGACTATTTTTCTGTATGCCAGAATCCAATCCAAGATGTCACAGGGGCACTGAGCCTTGTCCATGGTTCCTAGATGGACTGTTTCAAACCTCATTGCATGAAGTGATTCATATTCTTATACTGCAGTGGTCGCACCAGGTTAGGAGAAACTGGGTATCTTTCTTATCAAGACCATAGAAAAAAAGTTTAGGGTTTCAAGGCCTCAACTAAATATGTAGCTGCCAATCTTTATTTTCTCTCCGCATACTCGCTGCACTTAAATAATCACAACTGGCCCTTTAGACAGAAATTTTTGTTCTTGATAAGAAGCACAATGTTGCCTTTTAGTTATTCAGGTACAGATTGAATTACAGGTACAATAGGAATTCTATGCTCAAATTCTAATCTTTATATACAGTAGGTAGCTAGATGGGCGGACATAGAGACACATAGTGCGTGTGGATCCAACTACGTAGGCATATTTATATATCTATAAAATGCATGTACTTCTATTCATATTTTCAAATCATCGATAATCAGCGAATAATACAGGGATACGATTTTTATTTTATTTTTAAAATTTTGGTTTCTGCGTCACACCCAGTGATGCTCAGGGGTATTCTTGGGTCTATGCTCAGTAGTCTTTCCTGATTGTGCTCAGAGAATCATAAGTAATGCCGGGATTGAATCAGGGTGAGTTGCACAAAAGGAAAGTATCTTACCTCTGTATTATCTCTTGACACCCAGTACCATGGTTTAACTGATATATTTAGAAAAAAAATATATATATATATATAAAAGGAGGAAAGCAAATAGAGACCTTAGAACTCACAGGAAGGGATACTGATGTGCAAAAAAAAATCACCCTAGATAAATTTAAACTTTCAGCAGAGCAAAAGGTATTTATCCATCCAAGGATACAGAGGAAAGAGTTGATTACATTTTTGAGCAACTATAATTATGCAGAAAAGCATTTGAAATATAAGACTCCTATGGGAATAGACAAAAGGACATTGTCATTATTACAAAATTGATCTCTTAAAAATGAAAATGTTGCCATATCATGAAAGCATGGTCTGGAGCACTCAGCATTCTGAGCCAATAGCCTTGGCTCTTTCTGTGGTTCTGCCATGGTTTTTAAATTCAGACATAATTCTGAGATGCACTGTGCCTTGTCTTTGCCACTGAATTATGGGGATAATAAGCAAGTTCATGGTGTAAAGAGTTCATACAACTCTTTCACAGGGTATATTAAGGTCTTCCTTCTATGGGTCATTCAGTTCCTTTGGCTTCCAGCAGAAATCAGTGAAATTCCCAAGGACTCCTCTGGTCCCAGCCCCAATTCCAGTTTTCCCTGGACCCCTGTATTTATTTTTCTGTGTTGTATCTATGCTTCTTCAGCTCTGATTGCTCTTTTGAGAGAAGGGGAGGACTTGGAGGATTTGATGAAACTCTCGCCAGAGGACCTGCTGCTGAGATGGGCTAATTATCACCTAGAAAACGCTGGATGTAACAAACTCACCAACTTCAGTACCGACATCAAGGTATGAGGAGTCTGCAATAGTGAAGGGAATTGTGGTAGTTTGGAAGGAAATGCAGAGATCTGGGCCCCATAGCTTCAGAAACTCTCAGGCAAGTGAGTGCACAGGGGCATTGTGTCCTAGCACCCCTCTGTTCTCTGTGCAGCTCCTGCACTGGGCCACAGGCACCCCTCACCCAAGTTCAGCAGCTGTCAGCTTCAAAGGTCGCTGGGTGGTTAGAAGAGCTTCAGTCTTCAGGAGTAGACGGATAGAAGTGGGTGGTAGAGGAGAGGCAAGAGAGAAAGCGTAGGACTGCCAAGTGTGAGCATCAGGCAATTCCTTTTTTAAAAAAAATGAAACAGAGGAGCTGGAAAGATAGAATAGAGGGATAAACTGCTTTCCTTGCATGTGGCTGACCCCAGTTCCATTCCCAACACCTTATATGATCCCCTGAGTACTTCCAGAGGTGATCCCTAAGTACAAAGACTGGAGTAAGCCCTGAGAACAGCCAGACCACCCCTCCAAAGACATTAAAATTAAAAAGTAAATGAGGAATATTTTTCCTTTGGTACTAAGTAGAAGCCTGATGCCGACTGCATTCCACACATTCTCATGCTGTTTCCATGTTTGGGCTCATTTAACCCTCATTTAACCACAAACCTATGAGACAAAAATATTATTGCCTCATTTCACAGAAAAGAAAACAGAATTCTAATAAACTTGTTCAAGTTCACATAGTTGTGTAATGGGGGCCGGGGTTCAAATTTGATGACCAGCTTCCATGCTCGGTGTACTTCACTCCCCATATTCATACTGCCTCTCCAAAACAATTTGCATATTCCTTGAAAAGTCTTTGTTAAAGAAATCAGAGTGTTGTTTTTAAAAAATAATAAAGAAAGAAAAGAAAAAAGGAAAGGAAAGGAAAGGAAAGGAAAGGAAAGGAAAGGAAAGGAAAGGAAGGAGGAAAGGAAAGGAAAGGAAAGGAAAGGGAAAGGAAAGAAAGGAAAGGAAAGGAAAAAGGAAAGGAAAGGAAAGGAAAGGAAAGGAAAGGAAAGGAAAGGAAAGGAAAGGAAAGGAAAGGAAAGGAAAGGAAAGGAAAGGAAAAAGGAAAGGAAAGGAAAAGGAAAGGAAAGGAAAGGAAAGGAAAAAGGAAAGGAAAAAGGAAAGGAAAAAGGAAAGGAAAGGAAAGGAAAAGGAAAGGAAAGGAAAAAGGAAAGGAAAGGAAAGGAAAGGAAAGGAAAGGAAAGGAAAGGAAAGGAAAGGAAAGGAAAGGAAAGGAAAGGAAAGGAAAGGAAAGGAAAAAAGGAAAGGAAAAAAGGAAAGGAAAAAGGAAAGGAAAGGAAAGGAAAGGAAAAGGAAAGGAAAGGAAAGGAAAGGAAAGGAAGGAAAGGAAAGGAAAGGAAAGGAAAGGAAAGGGAAAGGAAAGGAAAGGAAAGGAAAGGAAAGGAAAGGAAAGGAAAGGAAAGGAAAGGAAAGGAAAGGAGAAAGGAAAGGAAAATCTGGAACCTCTCTACAATGAGAATTTACCTGGAGCACATAGAAGATGACATCAATCTTACAACATGTGTCCACAAGGGTTCCAAGTCTATGTGAAGTTCCAAGATAAAAGGAAATAACTGTTGGAATTGATAATGAATGGCCAAGAAAGAAAATGCCTAAGGAGCAAAGAAGGAAAGTTAGAACACAGTTCCTAATAGTAAATGGTGTGATATACTGGGGTGCAGCTGAAGAAAAACATTTCCATCCCTGCTTGCTCAAAATTTTCAGAAACTTTCTCCAAAGAGAAAGAGTGAGAGGAACTATTACTCAACTCGCTAGAGTTGGCCCAGGCTCTTAATTCTGTGTGTGACGGCTTCTTCCTGATGTGGACTCAATGGTTTTCAGAGTACCCTCTGAAGGGGCCAACCAGTGAGGGCGAACCTGCTAGGTGGAAAGCTGCACCCCGCCCCCACCCCGCCCAGAATTCTCTCTTGAGCTGATAAAGCCCAATTCCTTGTGCTAACTACATGCCTTTATTTAGTTGAAGCATTCTTCAAACACCACAACCCAAATGGAATTTAACAGCAGCTGAACAACCTATTTCCAAAATCAGTTCTACAGTTGTTTTGGCCAAATTTTTCACACTTTGCAGCCCAAATGGGACTGCTTAAACATAGCCATAAATTCACCTGATTTCCCAACACTGAAAGACTGTTCTGGGAAATAACAACCATTCTGGTCATGCTGGTACCTCTGTCCACACTGAGAACTCTATGCTTATGGCTCAGGCAATGATTGTGTCTGTTCTTAGGTGGCAGCTACCACATGGCTGAGGTCAGAGCTATGCCCTCTGAGCTGAACACCCAGCAACTAGGGGTGAGGGATGTCCTGATATCACAGATTCCATTCCAACTGTGTAATAGTTACATATCTGCTGAGGTGGGGAGTCCACCCAAATTGAGGGAGAATGTCTAGATGGAATGGTAACCCTTGGATGAAGGATCCAGTAAGCAGATTTTATCTGCTTGGAACTTTCACTGACTCCAAAATAACTATAGAGAAATGGTAAAAGAGGAACACATGAAAAGAAAAACTGTGAGAATCAGTTTACTCAGCCCCCAGGTCGTTAATTGGTCATCTCTTATTCTCATCTTTCTAATGTCCTATATGACAAGTGTACCTCTGTCCTTCTTATAGCAAAAACAGCTCCTTGCCTGATTTTGCAATCTGTAGGAGTGAAATTAAGTAGGTTTTAATTACTAAAGTTAATTACCTGAAACTCTTTAATGAATGAAAACCAAACTTTAAGCTAAGACTTTCAGAATTCTTTTTTTTTTTTGGGTCCAGGAAGTATACTTCTGAAATTTGAAAATTAAAAATATTCAATCTTCTCTAATGAAACTAACCTTTCCTGTCTTCTAGATAAACATTAATGCACTTGTCATTTTATTTTTCATCCTTTTTCAGAGGCTGATTTTCAATGCACCCTCTTCCTGTCTTCACAAAATCTTTTTTCATTTGCTGATAATCTGTCTAATTGTATTGTTTTGGATTTGCTTTAAACATCTGCTTCCTTTTTCTGTTTTCTTTATAAATATAATATATCCAATTGAACTTCTAGAACAATAATAACATATATTTGTTTTGTCTCTATATAATTTAAAATACATAAGTAAATTATTTATCCCCAACATTTAATAGTATTTGGTTCTGTGAGTTGCCTTTTTTTATTTATGACCCCTTCTTTAAATTGTTATACTTCTTTTCTGGCAGATAGATAATATACTATGTAAAAACGCACATGGAAAAATTTAAATTAGTGGATGTTTCTAGCTTTGTTAATTAAGTTGCACTTTTGAATGATAGTCAGATAGGAAATAAAATCTGTTTGCTTTTGAGAAATTAGGTGCCATGCTCAGTACATAATTAGACATGCCATTCTGAATTGCAATTTCTTTATTTCTTCCAGGACTCGAAGGCTTATTACCACCTGCTTGAGCAGGTGGCTCCAAAAGGTGATGAAGAAGGCATTCCTGCTGTTGTCATCGACATGTCAGGATTGAGGGTAAGGTGTGCCCTAAGCTGCTTTCCAAGAATACTTCCCCTCTGCCCTTCCTTTCCCTGCACACCCAACTCTGGAGCTCTGTTACAATCCATAATTGTTTCAGATGACGATTGTGGGAAGTTGAATCTGAAAGTAAGATCTAAGGAAAAAGAGAGAAAATAATGCAAATCACACCCCCTACTTGCTAGTAAGTGATTCTGTGTATCATCTAATAGACTCTACACCACCCAATGTTATTTCAGCTTCTTTTGTTAGGTGCCTAGGTGTTATTTCTGAAAATAAAACTGTAAGTTATGCAAATAAATTGTCTCCTTAATGATTTAAAAATACTTAGAATGGTTCATTTTTAGGTCCAAGATTATATGATATAGGAAGTTATTTGATCCAAGGACGGATCCAGAATTTACATGGCCACAGCCCTGCCTTGCCCATAAAGTGATGCAGGGCAGTCTCTGGAAGTTGAAGGCTCTTGAAAACAATGGGCACAGCATCAGAACATTAAAATTTGCCTTGACAGCAATGTAATCTAAAGCCTCAGAAGTCACTTTACCCATTTTTTGTGCCTCATTTAATTTCATTAACAGTAATTGCAGTGAGAGGTAATCTATTATTAAATGTATAATATAGTATGTTTTTTTCATATATTAAGAAAAATTTCAGGGTCCAGAGTGTTAATACAGTGGGGAGAGCATTCGCCTTGTATACAACCTTGCAAACAAAAATGCCAAGTTTGGTCCCTGGCACTCCACGTGGTCTCTCAAGCACTGCCAAAAGTGATTCCTGAGTACACAGCCAGGAGTACCCCCAAAGTATCACCAGACATGGTCCAAACACAGTCAAACAAAAAATAATTTCAGTGTAAGTGTGTCTCCTGTAGATTGGTGATCTCGTAGACTGTTGACTCTTTTGTCTTGTTTTTAGCCACACTTTATGGGCATACTCCTGTCTCTGCACTCAGTGGTCAATACCAGTAATACACAGACCATATGGTAGCAGAGATCAAGCAGGCTCCTCACAGGCAAAGCATGTACTCATCTCAGTGGCCTATCTCTCCACCCGTATCTCTTAAGAGCTTCAAGGACAGTGAAACCTATTTTAACAATATTTCAGTCTTCTTAGAAGAGTCTGCCTACAAATATCTGGGGAATTTCTAAAATTATTTTCATAGCCTTTAAAATGTTAAATGAGTGGTTCTCAACCTAAAGTTTTCAAAAGCCATATTGATTTTATTATGTATTTGCCAATAGATCACTTATCCCATTATGTTCATTTTGTTTGAGTTGCAAGTCCACCAAGATAGGGAAAATGGCATTTACACTAGTTTGAAGGTCTCATTGGCCTTCAAACTGAAAATAATAGTACACTTTATGACTTAACAAATCAATTGTTTAGCAGACAAAAATCTCACAAAGACTTGCTAGAAAATTGTTTAAAAAGTCAACTTCATCACTGAGACCATTAAGATCAACTTAAGTGGTAAGATTGCAGAATCTTCTGTGGAGCAAGCTGCCCACCATCCTATCCTCAGTGGTGCCTATGGAAATGAGGGCACTGGTTTGTATCTCCTCTGAGGTTACTTTTAACTTGCCACTGGCTGATTTAGGGACAGTAGTAAGCAAGTACTAAAATGCTATTAGTAAGTATGTGTGTATATATATATATATAAAGAGTTTCCTTAAGATCGTGTTTCTTCTTCCTGTGGCACATGCCTTCTTTGCACTGCAAAACTGTGCCCCCAGCCTCTGGAACTCCTTTTTCATTGCAGGAGAAGGATGACATCCAGAGGGCGGAATGCATGCTACAGCAGGCGGACAGGCTGGGCTGCAGGCAGTTTGTCACAGCCACGGATGTTGTCCGAGGGAACCCCAAGTTGAACTTGGCCTTCATTGCCAACCTCTTTAACAAATATCCTGCCCTGCACAAACCAGAGAACCAGGACATCGACTGGGGAGCTCTTGAAGGTGCTGGAATCAGTTGTTAAAAGTCTGGGGACACATTAACTGTTCTATTGGAAGGGCAATTCAGAATCACCTCCTAAGCAAGCATCAGCCCTTTACACATTGGAGAAAGAATTGCAAACAGGTCATCAATTCTCTAGAACATAACCAGAGAATAGATTAATCAAGTCAATTACAGCCAAGCAGGAATAATCAAATATCATTATATCACATCCGTTATACGTAGACTTCATCCATTATCAGAATTAAATGTTTTAGAGAAGACAGTGCATTTAATTATTGAATGAAATAAATCCTGGGTTACAAAAACCTAATTTATGTACTTAATGGACTGAGTGTTAATTCCTAAGGCAAGAAATTTCAGCCACACAACATTTTAAAATTATATTCACGTTATGCTAGGCTTGTATTGAAGTTCTTGTTTTTTGTCTTTCCTTTGGTTTTGATTTTGGGAGCAGATGATCATGCTTGAGGCAGAATCTCTAGCAATTATATTTTGAATGTTTATGCTCTAAGTTTGAACAGAAAGTATGTACCTGTAGTTCATTTCTGACAGGTACCAGAGACGTTTCCTATGCCTCCATCATGAATTGGCTCAATACGGAAAGCGAAAAATCAAAGCAAAACTAATTTTAAATGAATACCACCAGAGCAACATCATCACGATATAGAATATCAGTTTTCTTTCTGCACAGCTTTATTCTCACTAGAAATACAGAATCAATTCGTGTTCCAGTGCATTAGTATCATTTGATAAATCATGGCCAGGGATATGTGCATTTTACTGACTGCCTAATCTATTTATCAAGCCCCTAATCACCTATTTCCGGCTGCTTTTGTAGCATCCCTGTTCAAGTACCTTTGCTGTCACTTTTAATTTAACATATGCAAAACAAAACAAACCATTTCTCCTTGGCTGCTGCCTTTCTGCCCTACCTGCCCCCTCCCCCTCCTTCCTGTCCACGGGCCTTAGAAGTTCTCCATTGCTATTAATCATCTTAGTCCATTTTTCTTCAGTCACCAAAACTAAGACCTGGATTCAACTTTGATGTCTTCCTCTCCTTCACCCCTAAATCTATTGACTCGTAAAATACTAATCATTTCACCCAAAGGATGGTTTTTATATTGTTAATTTTTTTCTTTCTGTTGTTCTAGAAGCTTATTAAATAACATACCAACATTTCAGTGGGTCTTAGGGGCCCATTCCTTCATACCAATATTTCAGTGGGTCTTAGGGGCCCATTCCTTCATTTCATTCACTGGAACATGCCCATGTGCTGGTGTCAAATGCTCTCTCCTCTGCATGTTTAATTTAAATTCATATTGCCTTCCAGTAATGCTGCACACTGCTGCCAGACATGACACAATAGTTCTTTCATTCTCTGTCTTGCTCAAGAATTTATTGTTGTAATAAAAAAAACATGACTAACATTGCCTAATAGATTCACTGAAATCTACTACCTGATTTTCAGAGCCCTCTGATTTGGGTTTGTCACTAAACAATCTTATTTTCATGCTCTGTCTAATACAGATTACAGATTCTGTGAAGATCAGTTCCTAAATAGTTTAAATACAGACTCTATGTGTGTGTGTGTGTGTGTGTGTGTGTGTGTGTGTGTGTGTATTTATGCTATTCCTACTCCCAGGCCTTACTATTCTCTGATCTTTTTTTTTGTCCTCTGCATTATGTATATTTCACTAACTCTATCAAGTGAAACTCAAATTCCACACCTGGCAAAGCCCAGTCTTCTCTTCCCTTCCCCAACTCAAACTGCAACTCTGTCTTGACTTTATGGAGATTTCCCGGTCACAGGATCTCTCTTTAACGCCTGAAAGTCATAAAGAATCTAAGCCTCTGAGATCCAGCTTGAAGCTAGTTTCCCTACCCAGGATTCTGCACATGACTGATAAACGCTGAATTGAACTGGGAGAGGGAAAGAGAACAGAGTGAGTGCAGAATAGCAACACTCACTGGAAGCCAATCAAGTCTCAAATCAATTTTTCCATCTTTAATTTTCACTACAGCCTCTTTAGTCAAAGTGTGCTTATAAATAAGGGGTTGATTTTCTAGGAGCATAAATAATAACTAGTTTTTATTGATTTAGGTGAGACAAGAGAAGAGCGGACATTTAGGAACTGGATGAATTCCTTGGGCATCAACCCTCGGGTCAATCATTTGTACAGGTAAGAATATTTGGTGACTTATCCTTATTTTGTTCACACCCAGGGCTCTGCCCCAGGGGCCCCTGGATGGTTGATGGTCTGACATAGAAAAAGACTGGGCCCCTGGGATGAACCCAGACCCACAGCAGAGCCTGGCAAGTTACCGATGGTGTATTCAATATGCCAAAAAACAGTAACAATAATGGACCTCAATCCCAAAGAATGGAGATGTTACTAGCGCCTGCTTGAGCAAATTGATGAACAACGGGAAGACAAGTGATAAGTGATCCTTTGTGCAAGAAGCCGAGACCCAGAAGAATCTCCAGGGTAGAAAATCGGCTGTGCACAGGCCTCTCGGCATGTGAAAAGAAGAAAGGAACAGAGCTGCAGTTGCGGTTGTTCCCCCAAGAAACCCACTTCCTGCTGCCAGCCCTGCCATGTGCTCAGCACAAACCCTTGGCCCCAGTAAAGAACAATACTGCCCCGAGCTAGATTTGGTTACATGGAGGAAGCAGGTTTTGGCCAAAGAAACAGTCACACTTCTTGTAGGTGGGCGGGAGAAAGACCTTAAGTTCTCCCAATGTCTGGATCAGTAACTTCACCTGTAACTCATAGCAGTTTTCTGGTGGGTTTTGGGTTGTTTTGGCTTTTGGGGTCACACCTAGCTATTCTCAGGGATTACTCCTGGCTCTGCACTAAGGGATTACTACTTGCGGTGCTCAGGGGACCATATGGGATGCCAGGGATCAAACCCAGTTTGGCAGGGTGCAAGGCAAATGCCCTCCCCGCTGTACTGTTGCTCCAGCCCCAACTTGTAGCAATTTTACCTGGTGCTGTGAAAGTTCCATGAAACTTTCACAGAAAGCTAGTATGGAAGGTCATGCCCTGCCCACCGTAGGCACTCTCTTAACATCGGCTGTCTGAGAATTCTTTTCCATCTGTTTTTCTGCAGTGATTTATCTGACGCCCTGGTCATCTTCCAGCTCTATGAAAAGATTAAAGTCCCCGTTGACTGGAACAGAGTTAACAAACCACCTTACCCCAAACTGGGAGGCAATATGAAGAAGGTAAACAATGTTTCCTCTGCTGTTTCGATAAGCAGGTGCAGTCACCAGGCTGCCTTCACCCAGGAAACACTTAGCAGGGGGCCAAAATGAGATAAATTATTTGCATCCCGGGATTAAATTATAGTACAGCAGTTGGAAACCTAAACAGTTTTATTAAAGTGAGTCCATTATTTCAGTTGATTACTTATTTATAATTCCATGTTGGGTGTCTTCAGACATTATGATGTAAAAATTCTAATTAAGATCATTAGAGCAAGCAAAGCCACAGGATTGTACCCCATCTCTCTCCCACCCCCAGCAGGATTCTCTTCTTATTTTCCCAAGAAGTGGAGCTCTGTGCTGATGGCAGACTTGTACAAATGGTCTGTCTGCTGTCAGCACAGCAGGGAACACGCGGTGTTATGAAAACAGCAGTGAGACTGGCACAAATGTGCCTCACCATATCTCATTTATGTGCCTCTTGAATGATCCATGTGTAGCCATGGGAATCTCTGTCCCACATGTCAGTCCACTGTTGGAGGAAAGAATGAATAATCCATATTTCTCATGTCAGTCTCCACAAATGAAGCTATTTGGGTATATTATGGACCAGTGTCCTTGCATGGTTATTTATGTGGTGTGTTACAGCAATGAACATTCACAGGAATGAATTCATTCTGGTTTTGCACTTAGTGTACTTGCAAAATTTGATTGGGGGTGAGGGCACTAACACAGTACAGAAATATATATATGCATAAGTCTGTGTGTAAAAATATATACACAGAGATTTGCACACACATATGAACCTCTTGTAGAAGCAGGCTGGTGGGTGGGTTCCGTGTGGGCATTACTATAGGTGGGTAGATGGAAGTGAACACAGGTGAAGGAATCACTGTTGAAACACTGGATGCCTGAAACCCCATCATGAATAATTTTATAATTTAACAGGGACTAATTTTTTAAAAACTAAGATAAAGCTAAAGGTTCTATTTAAAAAGAGATGGAAAATTACTTGACTAATTTAGAAGATTGGGATTGTAAAATCCGATGACTTTGAGAGATCATACATTCTTACCACATTTCATTGTGTATCTTTGTTTTATTGGCTTGGAGCGCCACACCTGGCAGTGCTGGGGACTCATGTGGTGGCAGTGATCCAATCCAGGGTGCCCATAGCAAAGCAGACACTCCAGCCCTTTGAGCGAACTCCTAGCATCACATCTTTATTTTTAATATTTACAATTACCTGACACTTCTCAACATGGAGATGATATTATGTTGATGTTTATGCTGCTTTCCTCTCTGCTTATTAACAGCTTGAGAATTGTAACTATGCAGTTGACTTGGGGAAGAATCAAGCTAAGTTTTCCCTGGTTGGAATTGGTGGACAAGATCTTAATGAAGGAAACCGCACTCTAACTTTGGCCTTGGTTTGGCAGTTAATGAGGAGGTAATGTAACTCCCATAGATCAGTTCGTGTTGGGTATACTATTTACCCAGAAAATAAATGCTAACTAAGGTTTACAGATGTAATCTAATCCAGTAAAACTATAGTTTAAGAAAAGGATTTTACTTCTTGTTCTTTTCTCCCCCCCCCACACACACATACACACACCCCGTTCAGTTCAATTAACTTTGGTTTCAGGCGTGTTGAACTCTATTTTCAGATTCATCAATATTGGTGTGTCCTTAGAATAAATCCCTCTTTTTTCGTTATTGAGTGGCTCTCTTTCTGTCCAGTGATGTTCTTTTCTCCCTTTTTTCTGAGGTTGGCATAGCACTTCAGCTAGATTCTCCTTGATTAATGTTCGCATGCCATATTTTTTCCTACTCTGGTGTCTAACTGATTTGTGTAATGCTAGTTCTTTGCACATTTTTTGGGCCACAGCTGACTGTGATTGTGTAACCATATGCATTGCCAGGATTCAAACCAGGTTTGGATCACGGCCACATGGTAGGCAATCTTTGTACTAGCTCACCGGCCCCTGTTCATTTGTCTTTTTTTTTCTTCTGACTTTTGGACCACACCTGGAAGTTCTCAGGGCTCACTCCTGATTCTTTGCTCAGGGATCAACCCTGGCAGGGTTTATGGGACTATATGTGGTATTTGGGATTTACCTGGAGTTGGCCATGTGCAAAGCATTGCCTTTACCGCTGTACTATCTCTCTGGCTCCCGGCTAGTTATAGTAGATACCTCATAGAGTCAAATTTAAAAATGGTTTATTGGAGACACATTTGTAAATATTAAGCAGTAGACTATAATAATACATGCTAATAGAAAATATAAAAATAGTTTTGGGTACAAAACCAGGGAATGATCTTAGGTAGCAAATGTGTAAGTATGGTCTACTTTTAAACTTATCCCTCACCCCTATACTGATAGTTCTGATGATGCAGAGAATCTTCTTTTCCTAAAGCAGAGTTTATATTTATTTTATATATATATAAAATAATATATAAATATATTATATATTATTATATAGAAAATAATAATAAATATTATTTTATATAAAAATAAAAATAATATATAAAAGCTATATATATATATATTTTGCTTTTTGGGTCATACCCGGTGATGCTTAGGGGTTACTCCTGGCTCTGCACTCAGGAATTACTCCTGGCGGTGCTCGGGGGACCATATGGGATGCCGGGATCGAACCCAGGCTGGCATGGGCGGCCGCGTGCAAGGCAAATGCCCTACCCACTGGACTATCGCTCCAGCCCCAAGGCAGAGTTTATTTTAGTGTGACTGAATTAAATTTTCTATCTGAAAGAGAGCCCCAGAAACTATAGGTCACAATATGTCCTGCCTAGCAAGGTCCCGGCAAAGATACATTTCAGGGTGTCCCAAAGCCTTTTGGCTCTATTCTCAGGACTTTGGGGTGTTCAAGTTCTGAATGATCCTAGAAAAATGTTCAGTATGGCATAGAGTATTCAGAAGTGACTATGAGCTCTGTCTGCTGCTTCCTTATATGGATCCAATACAGCACTGAAAATATGTCGTGTTAGTTTCACCAGTGTGCTTTCAGAAATAATTTCTGAAGTACTCTTTATTCTTTCATATGTTTTTACTTTATATACTTATTTTCATGGTTCCAGGGATTGAACCCTGGGCCTTGATTATGTGAGGCACATTTTTCTACCAGTGCACCACATTCCTAGTTTTTAATTAATAACCAACTGGTTTTGCATAGCAATTGTTTTTTGAAAGAAAGAAAGCAAGAAAGAAAGCAAGAAAGGAAGCAAGAAAGAAAGCAAGAAGAAAGCAAGAAAGAAAGCAAGAAAGAAAGAAGGAAGGAAGAAAGGAAGCAAGAAAGAAAGCAAGAAAGAAAGAAGAAAGAAAGAAGAAAGAAAGAAAGAAAGAAAGAAAGAAAGAAAGAAAAAAGAAAGAAAGAAAGAAAGAAAGAAAGAAAGAAAGAAAGAAAGAAAGAAAGAAAGAAAGAAAGAAAGAAAGAAGGCTTTTTTTTAATTGTGATAACTAAGTTGACTCATAGGCTTGAATATGAAAGTTTCTGGTATTTTCTGCTTTAATGACAAACAACTAAAAGTAACCATCAGGCCAATTCAATTCAATTTTTAATTTTATATCTGAAAATGGCTTTTTTTGGAGCACACCCAGCCAGGCTTGGGGACTACTCCCTCCTCAGTGCTTGGGGGCCACTCCCAACAGAGCTTGAGACCATGTAGTCTAGTGTCCAGCCGAAGGGTCTCGTGGTGCTGGGTGTCCAGCCGAAGGTTCCTGCGTGCATTGCATGTGCTCCAGCTCATCGAGCTCTCTCCACATCCATGAATATCACTTTTTTTAGTCAATATAATAATAGTTCATTTCTAAATTTTTTTCAGAAATGTCAATTGAGTGATTTACAAAGTTGTTTATAATAGAGCTGCTTCAGGCATACGCTGTTCCAACTCCAATCCACCATCAATATCCCTTTCCCTTCACCAGTAACCCCAGATTCCCTCCTGACCCCAACTTCCCTCCTTGCTAGGCATATAACAAATTTATTCCATATTACTTGGTTCAATGAAACTTAAAGGAATGGCAAATAGAATTATAAGAAAATAGACCAATAAAAGTAAATTAGTGATGATTAATTGCTACATGTTTTTCATCTTCCTTAGTCTAGTAGAGGACAACCATATGCACCCTTAGTGAGGGCCATACCCAATGCCTCGTGTTGGAAAGTTTCTGCTGTCCTTCAAAAGAGCTCTTTTAGTACTTCTCATAAAGCTGGTTTCAAGGCTATGAATTCCCCAAGCTATTGTCTGTCCATGAAGCTTTCTTCAAATCTGAAAAACTACCTTTTAAATGTAGTCATGTGGCCCACTGTTGTGTTTTTAATGGTTGGTATATATAAGGTCTAGCCTGTTTCTCCTTTTTCCACTTGCTGAATGTAGATAATACTCACCATCCTAAAATCAACCATATAAGCAAGTGGACACAGAAATACATTACCAGCCAAGGAGTTGAAATGACTGATAATTATGTAAATACCACCAGAAGGGATTTCTCCCCTCTCCCCCACCTTCTGTGTGTTGCACATTAACAGAGCTATTAAATTTAGTGCCAGTCCTGGCTGGAATTTATTTCATTGGATTGCTAATTAGGTCATTTATCTGGACAATAAATGCCATGTCATTTTCCCCCTCAGACATGTGAGAGATGAGTGCTTAAAGCCTCCCTATCCCCTTCAGTATCCTGGAAACGGGTCTTGGATAGAAAGTGAGCAAACAGCATGTGTCTGCATTTGGAGACAGGCTGCCGGCACAAAGCAGTGATAGACTTCAACCAAGGAACAAAAGTCTGATGCAGGCAGATATGGAAATTCTTCCCATTTCAAACAGGCTGTGAACTGCTTGCATTTCTGATGGTCCCTAGGAAACACACACATACACACACACACACACACACACACAGAGAGAGAGAGAGAGAGAGAGAGAGAGAGAGAGAGAGAGCACTGTGGTTTATCCATCTGGGTCAAATGTTAAATACATAAAATGAGTGTTGGAAGGCATGAGAGCCCCCCAAATAACAGCCTGTCCAGCCCTACTACGAGCCTCCCCATCTCCCCGCTGAATGAGAGGACGGCCAAGGCTGGCTCTCCAGCTGCCAGTTCCTCCAACAGAGCACAGCACTATTTGCAAGTGCCAAATTGTCTAGAGAGTTCCACTGAACTTGGCCCAGTGGCCCCTGGTGGCCCTTGGCAAAGTGCCCAAACATTAGATGGTTCAGAGCAGTATTTCCTGAAGTGAGCAATGCCCCCAACCCCTGGACAGTACAAGAATGATCCAGAATGGGAACAATAGGTGAAACTGGAGTACAGTTGGGGGAAGCACTTTCTACTGTCCCTTTAAACTTCCAGGGGAAGTGCACTGCAGGATATTTTTTTTTTTTGCCTCTGAAACTGGAGCAGTAAACCAAGTTCATTTGGAATCACTACTGTAACGTGATGATCTCATTAAGAAAAATTCTGAGTCTACATTGAGTGCTCAGTGCACGGAGTGGACTCTCTGGAGTGGAGGCTCCAGCGAATTCTGTCCTCCCTTTCTTTCGTTTCTGTTGCTGTACTGATTCCATTTAAATCTTTGCATCCTGCTTAGGGAGGAGAAAGTTAGCATTGTGTTACAGACCTAGAAGGACATAAAACTGCCTCATGGTTTTCTGCATCTCTGTGATCCCCTCACAGGCAAACTTTTTACATGAAAATGACCATCACCACTTTACTATTTCCTGCCTTCGCTCCAAAAGTGTAGATGGAGTATTCCATCTAGGTCCATTTGAGGTCAGCTAAGCAGGCTGGGACTTGAGAGAAGAAATTTAGAATTCAGTCCTGAGACTGCTAAAACTGCTAGATTAAACTAGTTTTGCTTTGTCCAATTATGTACAGATGTGACATCTATGCATAATTTGACATTTATGATAGAAAACACTAATATAATTTCTTGTGAATTTATGAGGTAGAATATATATGCACACATATATACAATTTGTATAAGTGATACTTCTTTACATATATTTTTCTACTTCCACGGGCATTTGCCTTGCCCGTGACCAACCTGGGTTCAATCCCTGGAATCCCATACAGTTTCCTGAGCACTGCCAGGAGTAATTACTGAGTACAGAGCCAGGAGTATGCGTTTCATCAGTAAATGCTTGAGATGAGAGCTTTCTACTGATAGTATACCTCCTACATGGCAGAGCCTGGCATGCTACCCATGTTATATTTGTTATGCCAAAAAACTAGTAACAATTATGGACCTCAATTCCATGACCAGAGGAATGGTTTGAGGCTCTTCCTGTCACTGGAGCAAGCAGATGCCCTTGAGGTACACTTGCTTGCGACAGATGTTACTGGTGCCCACTTGAGCAAATTGATGAACAATGAGAAGACAGTGATACAGTGATACTTATATATTTTTAACATTATATTATTATCAAATATGTACAAAATTTTCCCACTGACTTTTCAATTAATATTATGGTGTAAACACATGACTGAAATGTTTATGTTTGGTTTTGGCTTGGGAGCACACCCAGCTGTGCTCATGGCTTATGCCTTGCTCTGCACTCAGGGATCACTTTTGGCAGTGTCCAAGGACCTTACGTGGTGCTAGGGAGCAAACTCAGATTAGCCTCATGAAAGGTTAGCTGCATGGAAGGCAAGCATCTTGTCTACCGTACTATTTCTCTGTTCCATGATCAAAAACTTTGAAGAAATGTTATTTCAAAAATGGTATAATGAAACAAAAAAATGAATGCAATGTAAAGAAGAAAAGTAAAATGAAAAAACGATTTAAGAAAAAACAAAGCAAAACGAAAAATGGGACAGCATTTTGTTGTAGAAATTTATATAACTCCTTCTGTATGTTGGACAGTTAGATTATTTCTGATTTTTTATAATTATAAATAATTTTATGATGAATATCTGTGAGTATAAAACATCTTAAATGTTATGGTATATAATAATTATTTAATATACATGCTAATTATAAGGAAAGACATATGCCAAAGACTATCATCCTATGAATAGATAAAAACCAGGGTCCTTTTTCCCAACCTGGGATATTTTGAATATTCTAACTGGTACTTCTTCCTTTTTGTCTTCATTATTCCTTAGCATTTTGGTCCCATCTCTAATCCCAAACTAAATATTCCTCATCATTACTTTCTCCTTACTAAGGAAGAAAGTTATTCTATTTATTGTACATTTTCATTTGCTAGATTCCCAGGATGTAACTGGCACTCAGCTAAGCCCTGAAAACACAATGATGAGCAGGACGGATTGTTGCTGTCCAAGGGGACATCTGGGAAGGGACATGAATTGACTTAAACTCTATAGCGAGTTATGGTAAATAGGTTGGAAGCAGGTGAACCATGATGATTACAACACAGGAAATGATGCTTGCACTGGGAATTGTCTGCAGTGATTAGAACTTCACTGGAGAGGAAGGCTATGCTGAGAAGGACACACAGTAGGCTGGGGGAGAAAGAAGCCAGGAGGTTGCAGGAGAGGTTGAGGAATTGCTGATGGTTCTGTTGGAGCTAGCTTCTGTGCCCAGGGACTGGTAACGTCTGCGTGAGCTCCCACACAGTGTGGATGTGAAGATGCCGCCAGCCACCTAAAACTGCTCTCAAGCTAAACCTGAGACCCCTGATGTCAACGGGCTGGGAGTATTTTTCTTCCAGCTGGAATTCTGGAAAGCTGCAGAGCTCAGGGCGAGGTTAGGTTATTCTCTATACAGGAATAGAAGTCAGTACCAGCCTCCAATCAGCATCCAGGCCCTTCATCTTTTGTAGCAGTAAAGAATTTCAGAAGAATAGTGAATAGGAATGTTTTATTAAAGGAGGATACTCGTTCTCAGGGGAACATGGCTTGAGAGAGATAGGGGAAAAAAAGCACCTAAAATAAGAGAGTGTGCATGCAAAGAAAAGTGTGGCCGCACTAGAACTGAGTGCCCTGAGTGCTTTGTGGGGCTGATTATATGTGATGTTTCTTCTAAGCAGCTTTGGCTTATGTTAAGGGTCATTGCTAAGAAGTTGTTAAGGAGAAGAAATATTTTTGATCCAGGGTGACATCCTCATTTTCTCAGTCTTACCAGGACATCATTCCTGCCTGTGAATTTTCTCAGAACCGACTCTGACTTTTTGTCCTGAGCTAAATCCTTTTTAGAATATATCTACCCATAGGCCGGAGCGATGGTAAGAGGATAGGAGCCTGCCTTGTGTGCGGCAGACCCAGGTTCAATCTCTAGCATCCCATATGGTGCCCTGAGCAGGGCCAGGAGTGATTCCTGAGTGCAGTGTCAGAAGTAACCCCTGAGCATTGCCAGGTGTAGTCCCCAAAACAAACAAATTAAAAGGTGTATATATGTACTTGCACACAACATTACTTGGTTTTATGGATTTTTGTCTCTCCAAATTTTTATTGGTATTATGTCTCCCTGAAATTTACTGCTAAGGAGACTGACTACTGTTGTAGTTCTGGAGGGTTGAGACATGATGTTTTTTTGGGGGGGGCACTTGGGTAAGACCTGAAAGATGAGAGGGAAGGAGGACTCAGAGAGAGCCTAAAATCAGACACTGCAACCAAGTTGTAGAATGCCCGGAGGGCTATTCTAAAGAGTTTGGTCTGTATTCTTTGGGTCATGGAGAGTAGTTAAAAAAATCATTACAATAGCACTATTTTACAAGACCATATATGTTTTAGCATACAATATAGCACCTCTTTGAAATGTATTACTACACCATATCCACCATCAACATCACTTGTCTTCCCATTGTGTTGTTCATTGATTTGCTCAGGCGGGTGCCATAACGATTCCATTCATTGGGAATGAGGTTCATTATTGTTACTATTTTTGGCATATCACATACACCATGGGTAGCTTGCCAGGCTCTGCCATGACTCTGGGTTCATCCCAGGGGGCCCAGTTTTTTTTTTTTTTTGGAAAATCACTTTAAATTATATGACCAGACCTGTGCTTTAGAAAAGTGATTCTAGGAGGAGGAGAGATGGAAGAAGAATGTCAGTTGATTTCAAAGAGTGTGGGGAGTTACAGTGGAGAGAACTGGGACCCCATATTAGTAGACAGTCTTATTTGGTTTAGGTAATAAAAACTTATTTTTAATAAAGAAAAGTTTCAGAAATCATTTCCTTTTCCAACTACAGTGTTGGGAAAGCACTGTCATTTAGAGGAGCATTGCTCCCTATTTCAGAAATTAGATTTGAAAGCCCTGTGGAAAAATCATGGGGGCAATGGTATTTTCCATAAATGCGGTAACTGGAAGAAGACAGACAAGGGATTACATAAGTGATTCCCCGGGCACCCAAGTGGAGGGTGACCTCATTTAGGGAGGCCTTTCCAGGTGAGATTCAATGGCAGGAGACTTGGGTTTCAGTGTGAACTAGTGCACACAGTAACCTTAGCCCTGGAGGTCTCTCATGGGTAATATGACCGGCCTTCCCACCCCTGCTGCTGTAAGTTTGAACCCAACAAACCTGCCCAACAGCTTTGCTTTCTTTGCAAATTTTCCTTTTCAGTGGGAGCAATAGTGGCTCTGAGGAATTCTGCTTCACGGAATTTTTAAGAGCTTTGAAGCCTCATCTTAGAAATTTTCCTGTAAACATGTGCAATACTCATCTCTAGCAAAATGATTTTTCTCTTGGTAGAGGAAATTCAATCCAGTGTTTCACACATACAAAGTAAAAACACTGCCTCTGAGAAATCTACATTCTCTGTCCAAATTTATCCTCAGACTAGAAATTTATTCTCAGACTAGAAATTAACTTTGGCTAGTATATTCCTAATATTTCAACTTCCATAACATTAGAAGGAAGTTTGTATGTGTTTTTGCTTTATTATGTTGTATATTTGGCTTCTTCTAACATTCAGTTGTGCCTCAGTTTTTTTCCTTAAGAAAACAGTTACCAATGAAGTCAGGACGCTTGCCTTGCATATGACCAACAGATTCAATCCCTAGCAACCCATATGGTCCCCTGAGCCCCTCCCAGGAGGAAGCCCTGAGCACTACTGGGAGTGACCCCAAAAACAAAAACAAAAATCCTGTTGGTGGAGCAAAGCAGACACTTCAGGGGATGGTACAGTTCTGGAATGTTGTATGCGTGAAGTAGCAACAGTTTTATAAACCATAGTGCCTAAAATTAAAAACATTAATTAGCAAAGGTATTGAAGGGCCAAAAATGTATTTTTTTACAAAAAAAGGAAAATTGTTACCAATCCTGTCTTTGCCTGTCTTCTAGTTTCTTTTCTTAGTAAAAGGGCTGTGCTTAGAAGGGGTTTGCTCTGACTGCCTCTCTAACAGCCTTCAAGTTGCATTGCCAGTGAGGCTAAAAGGAGCTAATGTCATAGCGTGAGACTGCTACCCAAGGACAGAAGAAACAAAGGCCAGGAAGCTGGTCCACAGTTGGAACTTTGTCACAAGTGTGTGGGGGGGCAGAGGCTGTTAGGACAGAGAAGGGACCACTATGACAATGATAGCTGGAAATGACCACTCTGGACAAGAACTGAGTGCTGAAAGGAGGCAAAAGGGATATACATACATAATAACCTTTCCGTATACCTGTATTGAAAACCATAGTGCTAAAAAGGAGAGAGACAGACAGACAGTCATACAGACACAGACAGACAGACAGACACAGACACACACAGACACACAGACAGACAGACAGACAGAGAAGAAAAGTGCCTGCCATAGAGGCAGACTGTGGGGCGTGTGTATGGTGGGAGGAAACTGGGGATATTGGTGGCAGGAAATGTGCACTGGTGGGTGTTGAAACATTGTATGACTGAAACCCAATTATGAACAACTTTGTAACTGTGTATCTCAAGATTATTCAATTAAAAATGTTTAAATAAAGGAGTAATGTTATAAATGTTCTCTTGTCTTCCACCATGGTGGCATCCAGACTTCTCCTTGAAGTGCCTGGAAAGAAAGCATTGCTGCTTGGCTGCCTGGCCTTGCATTCCTGAGCCAGTTTCCCTCATCAGTTGTTCTTGATTTTGTTCAGGTATACTTTGAATATTCTTGAAGAAATCGGAGGTGGGCAGAAGGTGAACGATGACATTATTGTCAATTGGGTGAATGAAACACTGAAGGAAGCAGGGAAAAGTTCCTCCATCTCAAGTTTCAAAGGTAAAATTATTCATCTGTGGTTTGCTACCTGTGGCCATTTGTGTTCCATGCTATCTTCACTGTATCCCCATAACCCTCCATTTTAAAGAGATCTTCAGTGTAAGGTATTTAAGGTCCCCCTACCCTATTTTGGTTTGCTTGATGGACTCGTTGTTTTGATATCCATAAGTCATTTTATTATCAAATTATTTTCTCACCACTACTCCTATATCATAATTTTAAAACCCCGCCATTTTTCTCATTATTTTGGGTATGTTCCTCCAAAAATTTGTAAACTGCTATAAGGGGTGAGAGTTGTTTCACACCAACAGTGCTGAGGGCTGGCTCTGTGTTTAGGGACCACTCTTGGTAGTGCTTGAGGAACCATATACAGTGCCAGGATCAAACCAGAGTCAGCCACATGCAAGATACGTGCCATAACTTCTGTACTAACTTTGACCCTAAATGTAATACTTTAAAATTGTATAACATGTTGATAATAATAATGGTGAAATGCAAAAGATCTCCTAGATTATGTCTGTTGAGAAAAAGCACTAATGTACTTGAAACCAATTTCCATTTTTATGAGTAATACATTGCATTTTATTAGATTTCTTAACTCATGTTTCATACATTAGCTGGTTCCTTCCTCAGGGAACCAATACACTGGATTCGTGCGTGTTGGTGCTATCATAACAGTATTTTTTCTGATTTAAAGGTCAGGATTTGGGTGATAGACCCCTTCAGAACTGTATTAGCAAGGTCAGAGAAACAGTTCATTATGATAGCAAGGCTCGGCTTCAGAACCACACATGCAGAAACCAACTCTGAGTCTCTCCTGGTTAAGCCAGATCAGAAGCCTCACTTCTGGTGAACTCATATCAGCCACCTTCGGGTCTGGACAGCAGAATAAATGTGTAAGAAGAGGCTGGTAGCAATCCTGAGCACATTTTCCAGAAAGATTAAAATTAAGAAAAGCAGTGCAGAACAAAGAAGAGAGATCCCACCGCAGGCGCCCATCATCTGGGGCAGGGACTCTTATATGGTGAAACAGGCTGCTCTGTTTGCCTGGATGTATCAAAGAGGACAGAGTAAAGTAAGGCCTGCGGTGGTTGCAGCTGTAGGCTCTGGTCTCTCCAGAGGAGGAATCCTACCTGCAGGCCATGAGGCAGTATTGCTGCCAATCACTCAGATTACAAGGTGGCAATTCCCCAGACATCTTTCCCATGTTTCTCTGTAAAACTTCTGCCGCTTAAGTCTATCCCATCAGCCTTTCATTTCTGGGCTCTTCTTACCGGGACTCAGTCTTGGGAATGTTTTACTGCTCTTTTGCTTTTTGTGATGCTCCAGGCTAATTCTGTCCTATCTTCTCACTCAGTCATTATAGAATTAAGTTAAAAAGGACCCTAGAGGGGAAATGTCAAAGTTGTCCTGTATTCCTTTAGAGCAAAATCCTTGCTAAGCTGAACACCCTTGTTCATTTGGACAACACTCAGCGGAGCTCAGGGGTTGTTCCTGCTTCTGAGCTCAGGGATCACTCCTGGGGAAACTTGGGACCATTTGGGGAGCTGGGGATCAACTCAGGTAGGCCACATGCAAAGCAAGCAACCTACCTTTTGTAATATCACTGTGACCCCAGATGAGCCCACTCTTGGAAACAATTCCAGTCTTCTCATCTACATCTGCCAGTGGTGACTTATTTCTTGCCTGTCATGGCATCATGGCACAAAGTAGGAAAGAAGACAAAATGCCTACCTCTCCATTAGCTTTCCTTAGCTTCTTCACCAAGAAACCCAGGCTAATAGGATAATTGAGTCATGGCCCACAGCTGTCCCCTCAGGGGTGTGCCCCTACGGGAAGCAGCTGTCGCTTTGCACTTTAGATTCTCTTTTCCAAGCTACCCTTTGCCGCTGCATCACCAGGAATGGGATGAGTCCCAGCGTTCCTGCTGCACTGCTTTTCTTCAGTTGCACTAACTTCCTCCTGTGCCTCCTTTGAGAATGGTTCCCTGGTGCTGGGCAGACAATGTGTTTCCTCTCCTCGGTGAACCCCCGCAAGTTTCTGTGAGATCAGAGTGAAACTACCACTGATTTGAAACTCCACATGGAAAGCTTCAGCCTTTTGCAGACCCTTTCCCTTTGTTGATCCAAAAGAGGAAAAGGGCCACCCACTTCTCTTGGGCCAATGAAAGGAGCTCTGGGCTTGTGATGGATAAACAACTCCTTTGTTTTTTGTATAGGATCCGAAGATTAACACAAGTCTGCCAGTCCTGGATCTCATTGATGCCATCCAGCCCGGTTCCATTAACTATGACCTTCTGAAGACAGAGAACCTGAACGATGATGAGAAACTCAACAATGCGAGTATGTCAATCACCTGAGAGCAGGGCAGGAGGGACCCAGCCAGCCCTGGGGTGACTGTAAAGTCAATTGCTCAATCCTTCCTATTCACCCAGGCACATGCTCGACTCTTCCTATTCACCAAGGCACATGTCTAATGACTTACTGTGTCTCATCATTGATAAAAATACCTTTTGCAGTTATTTATTTTCCCCTCCCTTTGTGGTGGTGGCTGGAGCCCGGTGGTGGCACTTGCTAGGGTCAGCCACTGTTCTGGCTCGTGGTGCTCTTGCACTTTGTGGCTTTGGATCTGCTAAGGGAAAGACAAAGACTTACTTTAAAAATGGACAAAGGAAAGAATGTAATATGCTAAAAAATTGTTCGGTTGGCCACTGTACACAAGTTTTTTAAGCTCTTTTCTAATTTATAAATTTTTTCTTCTGTTTTATGATGGAGAAAGTAATTTGCATTTCATGAATAATTAGCATAAAGCAAAAGGATTGAGAGGTATTCAAGGAAAAAGAATGGCAGATACTTCTGCCTGATGTTCTTCATTTAATTTGACCAATAAATAGTAAAGTTACTTTGGGAGAACAACAGGAAAATGGGGTCACAGTGAAATGGAGACTCTTCAGAGCAGTTATAGTAAGAGGTTACTGAGTAATAAATGAGGTGAATAAAAGAACCACAGATAATAAAGTAGACTCATTTGCAAGCGAATTACAAATAATAAAAATTACCTTTGTGTAACTATAAGTCAAACCAAAATGCTCTGAAGGCACTATGAAAAATGTACAATGTAAGACTTTGGCTATTCTAATATTACTGTGGCATAAATAAATATAAGTTTTGTGCACTCAAAGATTGGAATAGAACAAGGAATAAAATAATTGCCAGATGATGACAAGGTATTACAGATGTATTTCCTCTATTTCCTACCCTATAAAAGTGTTTCTCTGGTTGAAATAGAACCCCAAACCTATTCTAATACAAGTTCTTATTTCTCTCTTTGACCCTTTCCACCCACTGTATAACCTAGGTGAACACTCATGGTGCAGGCTTCAACAGTTCTGTGAGCTAAAGAGGGTCTAGAGGACAAATAATGAATATTTAGCATGAGCCTAGTCCACAAGGATAGAGCCAAGAGTTTTGCAGAGCTAAACTTTGCCCATAAAATGTAAAGGAAGCTAGTGATCAGCACCACAATCAGGAGTGAATTTCTCCTAATCAGGAGATATATACCAATCAGGAGTTAGTATATAGTTCATAGTAGCTGATATAAATTTTATATATAGAATTATATGTAATAGACTTATAGTGTCATGTCTATTATGCAGTATTGCTATGGCCTATAGCTCATGATAGGGAGTATATTGTAGAGAGTGTATAACAGTGACTATTTCCTATAAAGAAAGGCCATTATTACTACTTTGAAGGTCTCCTTCACTTTTTAGCTGATGCTCTTTCCATTTTCCTTCCACTCCTTCAGGTATGCCATCTCCATGGCCAGAAAAATTGGAGCAAGAGTATATGCACTGCCAGAAGATCTGGTTGAAGTGAACCCTAAGATGGTGATGACAGTATTTGCCTGCCTCATGGGGAAAGGAATGAAGAGGGTGTAAATCCCAGCGGGCAGTGCTGGAGGCGGCTCTCCATTCTTCACTCCGCACCAAAGGATGCTCACTGGAAAGCCGGGAACAATTTCAGCCATTCCAGAGTTTTCAACTTGGTGGCATTGCACAAAGGTCCAAAAGTGTACCCCTCTCTGGTCTTGTGTTCAGCCAATTTACTTCTCTTGTGTTAAGCATAAAAAATTGTTCCCCCAAAAATCTGTTACATATATTTTTATCATTGAATTTATAGCCTCTTTGAAAATCTAGATAAAATGAATTTATTTTTCTGGTACCCTTTATGATTTAGTAGAGGAACTTCAGTGATGATGAATTTAGCATAAACCATAAAATATGATTTATTTAAATCAATTTAATTTGGTCTTTTGTTGTTGTTCAAGACAAGAGAAGTAACAGCAGACAATCATCACCAGTCTAAGGTCTGCTTCTGATTGTACTTTTCTCTTTGTGACTCCTTTTCCTTCCTACGTTTGCCTGTGCCTTTGCTTTCCAGAACGTCTTTGGAGACTCTCTCTGTGCCCCTCTGGTCATCCCAGTCTCCAGGTTATTTGGAACATCACAACTCTAGGAGATTAAGAAGGGCCAAAAAAGAGTCCCTCCCTCCCCCCTCCTTCCCTCCTTCCCTCCTTCCCTCCCTCCCTCCTTCCCTCCCTCCCTCCTTCCCTCCTTCCCTCCTTCCCTCCTTCCCCTCCTTCCCTCCTTCCCTCCTTCCCTCCTCCTTCCCTCCTTCCCTCCTTCCTCCCTCCTTCCCTCCTTCCCTTCCTTCCTTCCTTCCCTCCTTCCCTCCTTCCCTTCCTTCCTTCCTTCCTTCCTTCCTTCCTTCCTTCCTTCCTTCCTTCCTTCCTTCCTTCCTTCCTTCCTTCCTTCCTTCCTTCCTTCCTTCCTTCCTTCCTTCCTTCCTTCCTTCCTTCCTTCCTTCCTTCCTTCCTTCCTTCCTTCCTTCCTTCCTTCCTTCCTTCCTTCCTTCCTTCCTTCCTTCCTTCCTTCCTTCCTTCCTTCCTTCCTTGTTTCTTTTTCTCCAGTGTGGAATCCCTGTTTTCAACCCTATGTCTTAGATTCAGACCAGATCTTCTAGTCTGAGTACTGTGCCTTTAGATAATCTTGACCCTGAGAAGAGTGTGTAATTGGGTAACAGGTGCCACTAGGGGGCAGCGTGAAGCCATAGTGAAGCATCCTTTAGGGCGCAGTCTCCCAGATGTATTTTGTGCTTTGTGTTACACCTAGCTACTGGGGTATGGCTAAATACCTGCTGACTGGAGACAATCCTGCTCTGTTTTCATTTGCTAGTAAATAATAGTATGTCCAATTGCTACCAGGTCATATTATCAATGTTTACTTCTGGGGCACTTTAGAAGCCTCTGTCACCGCCAACCTCCCAGGGGACAAGTTGTGCCAATCAACAGTATGCCCCAAACCCTAGCCCCCGCTCCAAACACACACAGATTCACAGACTTAACCAGATGTCAAGTCAAAAAAAGACTGACTGTGTTGCTTTACAAAGAGCTTATTTAGTGGTTATTTAGGAATTACAAAGGAAATCAGAGGAACAGTGTGAACTGCAGAAGCCCCACAGTAACCTCTCTAAAAACCTACCAATGGCTAAAAGCTCCAGACCATGGTGAGCCAACACTAGACTCCCCTCTTCATCACTGAAGTATCTGTTGGAGGAGAGGCATGGAATGGAATTTTAGCCTTTTATTTTTCCCCAAAGCATTTTTTCATTAAAAAGCCTCGCCCAGGACCAGTCCTTTGGCAGTGGGCTGGGAGGCGGACTGAGTGGCTTCTCTGGGTCCGTGGCCTGCACTTGCACAGCATATGAGCGCAGTGATTGTCTTTGCCTTCATCTGAGTGTAACGTAGCCTCAGATGATTCTTCCCCATCTGCCTCCAGGAAGAATGTCACTGCATTAGTAGAAAACAAACAAAAAATAATAATAATCTTACAAATCTTGACAAATAAAATAGTCCCCATATTGAATGTCTCTGTATGTTTCCTTTTTAAGAATTCCTAAGAATAAGTTGTTATAACTAGACTTTATTGATTCGTCCCTTCAGCCAGCATTATGCCAGGGGTTTCATGCGCTCTGGGCCCTGGGTGAGGTGGGGCTTGGGGACCGGAAGGGAGGTGGCCATTGAGTTCAGCTCCTCAGGGAAGACCAATGTGAAATAAACTGAGCATTCTGCAGGAAGTGATAAATAAAGCCAGGCTGAACCCGGCATTTATCGTGGAAGAGTCTGTCTGAGAGGAAGTCTTTTTGTTAAGAACTGAAGAATACATTGGAGTAAGAGGAAAGGAGTTAACTTGAGGCTGAGACAATAGAATCTGAGGTACACGTTGAGCCTGGTGGTAAAGAAAAGCCAGGCGTGGGAACTCCTGCAAAAGTGGCTCCCTCTGGAGTTAGGTGAGAGGGAAGTTGTTGGACTGGCAGTGTTTGCCCCCCCCCCAAATCTGATGGCCTCACTTTTAGGAAGGGGAAGGTTGGGATGAGAGCTGAAGCATTCTGCAGCCAGTGCCCTTGGGGTGAGCAGCTTGAAGGGAGCAGCTATTTGGCCAAGCTGTTTCCTGGCCCACAGAGACTCCCTACCGTTGCTTAGCAGCTGAGCTCTATATGGAAGCTGTCACACTGCTGCAGCTGCTTTCCAGGGCGATGGCCCTGGCCTGGCCTGAATCCTGCATTGCCTGCACGCTCAGAAGTCTTCTGGAGGCTAAAGATGGGAAGTGTTGTGTCTTATACAAGATGGTACTAACAGGTCGTCCTAGCAGAAAGACCATGGCAGCATAGGGTAGATGAATAGTACAACCAAGGACAGAACACTAAGATTGTCTGGAAGAAGACAGGCCAAAGAGATAGTACAGCAGGGAAGGCCCTTTCTTTTGCATGCTGCCTACCCCAGTTCAATCCTCAGCTCCGCTTATGATTTCCTGGGTTCTGCTTAGAGGAAGCTTTGAGCACCTCCAGGTGTGTCTCCAAAACAGAAAACAGTTAAGAGAGAGCTAAAAGAATAGAGCAGGAGCCTGACTGATAGCACAGCAAGTAAGGTGCTTGCTTTGCATGCGGTAGACCTGGGTTCGGTCCTCGGTATCCCATATGGTCCCCTGAGCACTGCTAGGAGCGTTTGATGAGTGCAGAGCCAGAAGCAATCCAGGAGCACTGCCAGGTGTGGTCCAAAAAAAGGAATAAACAAAGAATGGGAAAGTCTGAGCATGATCATTTTTTCTAAGTTAAACTTGTGCTTTCATTAAAAATTGCCAATTCAAATACGGCATCTGAAATTAAAATAAAAAGGGTCTGCTGCAAGAGTGTGGCCCTTTCCGCCCCTATGCTACTCGTGTGTTGAGTTTGGGGCTTGGGACCCATATCCAGCAGTACTCAGCATCTACTGCTGGCTCAGTGCTGGGTGGGGAGTGTGGCAGTGATCACTCAGGAGGGGTTCAGAAGATTGTGTGGGGTGAGGAATCTCACACATGCAAGAAACATGCTCTATCACTGAGTCACACTTCCAGATTCTCATGTGTTTGGAAATCGCTTCATATGGACTTACTGAAGTTAATTTTGTGAGTCATTATTACCTTGAACTTTATAATGATGGGTTTCAGTGATAATATTTGCAATGATTAAATGACAAATAAGGTGCTTCACCCCAAGAACTACTTTTTCAAGTCCCCACCTCTTGTGCCTGAACTCCCAGTTCTTCTACTAGTCAGCAACCACTGGCATTAATATTTTGTGTGTCCTTGTGGAAATACTCCATGTATATTATACAGACATATATGCACACCTATTTTACTGCAGCTATTAGCGTGCAATACACACTATTCTGCATTTTATTCTCTTCACTTAATGGCTCATCAGAGATTGATCCCTATTAGAGCATATAGACCTACCTACAGTTTTAAGTGGATGCACAGTTTTCTACTGTTTGGGTATAATAAACAACTTCTAACCAGTGATCAGTAACCTGATGTTTAGGTTACTTTCATCTATTATAAACAAGGCCACAATAAATAATATTATACCCATTTTTGTATGCAGAAAATTCTTGAATTTAGCAGACACTCATCGTGTTCCTGCTCTAGCAAAATTATAGTAAAACATCAATTCCCCTCTTGAATTTTTCAAAAATTATTTGATAAATAACCCAAGTAGTCAACAGCTAGTGAACACCATTCTTTTCTTCTCAGAAAGCATGATAATCCAGCAGGAAAACAATGTGCACACACAAAAATGAAACAAGGAAAGGGAAATGTAATAAATGACACAACATGTGTAACATAAAATATGAGAGCACAGAGATAAAATAATTCTGAATGAAGGATTAGCAACTTTATGAAGGAAGAATCTCTGAGGACCAAGAAGGGGTCAGAAACCGTGACTTTAAAACAGGTTGCTGCACACACAGGGTGAACCAGTGTTGTATATATTTTTATTTTATTATCCTTTGTGGAGAATTGAAGGTTTTGGACTTTGGGGGCCTTACCTTGTGATGATCAAGATTTTACTCAGGTGATGTTTGGGGACTACCACCAGGAGTATTGTCTGAGTGCAGAGCTAGAAGTAACCCTATCTGAAAGGAATAAACAAAGAATAAAGAAGTCCAAACAGGATCAGGTTTTTTTTTGAATTTCCTATTGAAATCTCTAAATATTGAACCCAGGAATCTTACATGCAAGGCATGTGCTCAGCCCTTTGAGCTATTACCCTGGACCTTATTTTATCATTTAATAGAGATCTTTCAAGTAGTGCTGTGACTATTTCCAATGATACTTAGCCAAAGGGCATAAGGCATGATGGTTCAGAGCTTAAATAAGCAATTTGAGGTACAGGGGCTGGGTGGGTATTATGACTATCCTGGAAGTATTTGAGAGAACATAAAATGCCAGGAATTAAACCTGGAATCTCGTAAGTGCAAAGATGAGTTATCCCTATGCTATCTCCATGTTCTAGATGTTTAAAAAAGAGCTCAAAGGAGTATGTGAACCTACTGCTCAGACTTTGTATTTCAATTCTCAGCATCACCAAATAAATATTTTTAACTAAACAAAAAACTGTAACAAGGTTAGAGAGCTAGTCACCAGGCACACACTTGGAGCATGGGAACCCCAGTTTTGATCTTGATCAGCCGATTAGGAATAAATACACCCAGCCCCTACCCTGCACCGCTGGGTATGTTAATAAATAAAACAATAATAAAATAATAAAACAATAAAAAATAATAAAATTTAAAATATGAGTTCAGTCACTGTTTAAGCATGCGTTATATATTAACAAATGCTTCCTGACACTGGGAGATGCCAAACAGAAATCAGAGTGAGAATAATTTTGAAATAGACTCACCTGCAGAAATTTCAGAGTGGAATGAATTTCTGTGTTCCTGAAAGTGAGAACATTGAAGCCTATCTGGTGCATTGAGGTAGGTGAGCTTTGACATCTTCAGCCAAGCTAATGGTTTTATGCACCTAACACACATACGCAGACCTGCGCACTGCACACTCTGGCCTGTCCTTCAGAGCACAACTCTGCTATCAGTGATCCAGATCCTGTGCTATCAGGTCTGCTACACAAGCCAGCCCACCTCAGACTTATGCTTACTGCACAAGAGATATTTTTGAGTGCTCCCCTGTTGTGGACAGCACTAAGCCTCTTTCCTGCAGCTGCTGAGTGTGTTGTCACCAGCAGCTAGTGGACATCATTGTCCTTTTGGCCTCTTTGTCCTTTGTCCCTCCTAGTGTACTAATGCTGTTTGATCAAAGGTCAGCAATGCTCGTCTAGTGAACTTGATACTGTATTTCCCACCACATACCCACCAGCTTCACCATCCAGAAGCCAGAGCTAATGCTCAGAAATTTTGTGACCTTGACTGATCCTCTTGTGAAATCTAGTCATTTTGACAATTTCCTAATAAAGTTCCAGTAATTAAACTCTCAGTTGCCAAGACTTTTGCTTTAGTCAATGTTTTCTTTGCTTCTGAGTTTAATAATTAAGCAGATGCGAGAGTGACAAAAAGCAGTTGGAGGGTGTGTAAATGTTTTCTCATGTCTAAAATATACATATATTGAATAACCCACCTTATGTCAGGCACAAAAGCACGAATATTGAAGTTGTCAATACTCACTACCTTACAATGCTGGACAGTAGGGAAAATGGCATTAATTTTTTGTTATCTGGCCTGTCGAGATAACAGATACACGGGCAGAGCTACTACCATCTCTCCCTTTGATCAGCTGATTATGAGGTTCCCGGGAGGAAAGGTGGGTTCTAGCCCTAGCCTGCCATCCCAATAGAGCCTCACAAGAAGCCAGAGGAACCCCCACACCATGAGGGCAGCCATCTCCAACATCAGGACACCACAGTTTGTCAGAGCTCCACCCAAGAGAAAAGCCGATCCCTCTCTGTTGCATGTGGCCACTTTGTGGCCCTGTGGTTCATCAGTAAATGTGCAAACTAAGCGCCTACTACTAACAATATGCCACCCACACAGCAGAGCCTGGCAAGCTACCCATGTCATATTTGATATGCCAAAAACCATTAACAATATAGACCTCATTCCCATGACCTGAACGAATTGTTTGAGGCTCTTCATGTTCGTGGAACAAGCAGATGCCCTTGAGCTACACTAGCACTCCACAGGAGTTATGGAAATGTTACTGGTGCCCACTCAAGCAAATTGATGAACAACAGGAAGACAAGTGACAAGTGGCCTGTCGAAATTGGGGAGTTCCATTTAGACATATATTTTGGTTGATAAAAATCTATTGTGCATAGCTTGCAATAAAACCTTGAAAACAATTTGAATAGTCATTAACAAGCAGATCATTTATTGCAAAACTATGTGTTAGCTAATACATAAGTTCATAATTGACCAATTATAAGCAAGATAGTACAGTGGGTAAGGGTGCTTGATTTGCATACAGCTGACACCAGTTTGATCCTAGCTCCCCATATAGCCATCTGAGCCCCGCCAGGAGTGATCCCTGAGCCCAGAATCAGGAGTGAGCCCTGAGCACAATTGATTATAACCCCCAAAATTCAAAACCATAAAAGAGGAACAGATTCCTAACAGCTACCCAGAAGCAGGAGCCAACTGAGAAAATTCCACAGCACAGATGCCCTACCCACTGTACTATAGCTCCAGCCTCTTGGAGTATTTTTAGTAGCGAGGGAGTAATAAAAGGGAGTGGCACTTAGAAGAAAGAATGAAGGGATGGAAATGTTCCCAGACCAGAGCTCTTTCTTTCCAAGTTAACCTTCCACTTGACTAGGACTTGCCTGTCTGTGTGCCAACTAACACAATTGGGAGCACAAATCTTGGCCTATGTCTCATTAGCAAAAGCAAGGGAAGCAGAACGAGCGCAGACCCAGTCCTGAACCAGGACTCCCCCTCTGCCTTCAATCTCCCATCGTCCTCTTGAACTGTGTCAAGATAGCATTACCATTCCTGCCCCTTAGAAATGCAGGGGTCAGATCTGTCAATGCTTTGTGCAGAGAACAAAACTCTTTCACCCTCCATGAATAAACATGAAATAAAATGTGTGGAAAGGGGAAATTTTGCTCAATTATGAGTCTTCAAAACCTCCTAAGATTATGCAACTTTAATGGCTGGGTGATTTTGAAAAGAAAACTTGTAAACTGAGCTGCACCTGAAATAATAAAAAGTCATCCAATTAACTGCTCTTCACACTGGTCTAACTCTAAGCCCAAACTACATTCTAAGACCTGGGCAGTGAGAGCACAGCATCTCTTATCAACAGAACACTTCCAATTAGAGAGCAAAGCAAGGTAGAACACTCCACATGAGGTAGGGTACTTTAGTCCTACTCTGGGGAAGAAGGGAGCACAGGAAGAGGGGGTGCACAAAGAAGGCTGGGTTTGGGGCCATGCTGATAGTGCCAGGAATTATGCAATGTTGGGATTAAATCTTAGCCTGCCCCAGGCAAAGCATGTGCTTGACCCTTTGAGCTCTTTCTGGCTCCAGGCAGTCTTAATAGCGGCAGAAGATTAGGGCTCTTAACAAACACTTGCCAGATTATTTTTCTGCCACTGATTTTGGAAGAGGAGATGTATAAACCAGGGACCGTGACTCACTTAGGTAGATCTCCCACAGCTACATTGCTTGCCTTGGTAGTGACTCATCACCTAACTTTCTGGGAACCTGCAGAGGCAGTGGACAAGCTGCACCCATGGTCAATGCGGCTGGGTAAACTGGCAGAGAACGCTCTGGTCGATCTTTTTCATGTGAATGAGACATATTGAACAACTGTTCTTGCCAGTTGCTTTCAAATGTTCTCCCATTGCATCCTCCCAACAGCCCTTGGGGAAGGTTTATTATTAACTTTTTTTTCAGAAGAAATGTTTGTGTCTCTAAGAGGTTCAGAAACTGATTGAGAAGAATGAGGAATGTTTCTGTCATGCTGGAAATTTCTATACTTGGTTAGAAATTTGTGTTACTCAGGTTTTCCTCATCTTTAAATTTTTTCTTATTATACCACCATGAGATGTATAATTGCAAAAATGCTCATGATTGGGTTTCTGTCATAGAGTGTTCCCACACCCATCCCTCCACCCTAACGTGCGCATTACCCACCACCAATGTCCCCAGACTTCCTCCCCTTCCCCCAGCCTGCCTCTATAGCAGGCATTCTTCCTCTTCTTCTTTCTTCTTCTTCTTCTTCTTCTTCTTCTTCTTCTTCTTCTTCTTCTTCTTCTTCTTCTTCTTCTTCTTCTTCTTCTTCTTCTTCTTCTTCTTCTTTCTTTTTCTTCTTCTTCTTCTTCTTCTTCTTCTTCTCCTCCTTCTCCTTCTCCTTCTCCTTCTCCTTCTCCTCCTTCTCCTTCTCTTCCTCCTCCTCCTTCTCCTCTTCTCCTTCTCCTTCTCCTTCTCCTCCTTCTCCTTCTCCTCCTCCTTCTCCTCTCTCCTCTTCCTCTTCTCCTTCTCCTCCTCCTTCTCCTTCTCCTTCTCTTCCTTCTCCTTCTCTCCTTCTCCTTCTCCTCCTCCTTCTCCTTCTCCTTCTCCTCCTCATCCTTCTTCTCTCCCCCTTTTCTTACACATTGTGGCTTGCAACACATACACTTAGGGGCTATCATGTATATCCCTTTGTCTACGTTCAATGCTCAATTCTAGTCTGGTGTTACCATTTCCAACAATTATTAGCACACTGGTCTCTTTTCTATCTTACCTAACCTCTGACTCCCACATACTTGTGGTATTTTCCAACCTTTGACAAGACCTCCTGGTTCATTTTTGCCTGGCCTTGGATATTAGTCTCATACTATTTTTAATATTCTGCAAATGAATGCAGTCATTCTGTATCTGTCCTTTTCCTTCTTAGTAATTTCACTCAGCATGATACTCTCTATGTCCATCCATTTATAGGCAAATTTCATAACTTTGTTTTTCCTAACAGCTGCATAGTGGTCCATTATATAGATGTATGATAGTTTATCCAGTCATCTGATCTCAGGCACTCAGGTTGTTTCCAAATTCTGGCTACTGTGAATAGTGCTGCTATGAACATAGAGGTGCAGATGGTATTTATTGTCGTGTGTATTGTGGGCTCCCAGGGTATATATTCCCAGGGAGTTGATATCGCTAGGTCAAATAGAAGCTCAATTTCTAGTTTGTGGAGGAATGTCCAGTTATACATATTTCTTAAGACTAAACCAACTATGCATTTAAGATGGGTCCATATTATTGTAAGGACATCTTTTTGGGTTATATTAAGTTTGTATTGAGGTGACATTGCTATGCAAGTATAATTTCACAAATCTTCAAATGCACATTACCACACACACCACCAAAATACATTATCCCCCCAGCACGACAAACCATCTCAGCCCCCAACTTCCTCCTCCTCAAACCTCGTTCTGCAGCCAGAAGCTGCAGCTTTGTTTAGGTTGTACTTTGTTCCCTGTCTTGTTTCTTTCTATCCCACATATAAGTAAGATTATTTTGTATTTGCCTCTTTTCTTTTGACAACTCGCTTGGTAAAGCCCTTTAAATTCTCTCCATGCAAGTATTTCCATTTAAAAGGCACTGTGCTTTGCTGCCTATGATTGATTTACAATAAGCTACTGGTCTAGAAGACTGAGCAGTGACCAAGCAAGGAATTCTCAGTTTCAATGACTAGGTAAAGTCATCACTGCTGGTGAGAGAATCTTTGAAAGCCACAGTATTATCATGACATAGAAACTCAATAAACCAGTGTAAGACAAACACCAGTGTCTGCTTGGGGCCTGTGTGGACGGTGAGGAAAAGTGAGCATAAAGGGAGAAAGACAGAGAAGGAAAACAGAAGACTTGAAGGTGTACCTACAAACCAAAGTTCTAACTAACAGGAAAAAGAAATGCAAAGAGAAGCTGTCAGTAGAATTACTTAAAGCATAAATCTAACTTAATTTATAGAATCGTTTATCTAATTAAATATACAGGTAAATAATTATATAATTATAAAATTGATTTTATAGAGAAGACTGATATAAACTTTAAAATTTAAAGCATTTTAACTATTTAAATTGTGTTTAAAAGACTAAAAATATGGCTCAGTGGTAGAGTACCTGCCTTGCATGTGTGAGGACCTTTTGATCCCAACATCTCAAAACAAATTAAAATAAAATAAAAACAAATTTTGTTAATATTTATATGCTAGTCAATATTTAAATGATAGTATTTGGATTTTATGTACCTTATATAACTACTCTGAAGAGTCTAACCAAAGCTCTAAGGAACTATCTCCATAAAAAAAAACAAAATGTAAACTCATGTTTTAAAGTTATATTATACTCATGCTTTAAAACATGGATATAAACACGAACAAAGGTGAAAAGAATCAGATATAAAAATTGGGGAAGATTTATACATTATTGGAATAATTTTAATTACCCACCTCAATTATCTATATAATCTAAACTACCATGAAGAATGACTAAGTGAATTTGAAGAAAATGTTGAGACTCACTCAGAACTCAGTGTCTGGAGACACAGGTTCCATGATTCTGAAAAATGTAAAAGGACAGTTGTAACAAGGCAGATCTTTCCTGACATCTGGAGGAGCCTTAAAAGGGTTAGCAGAGATATAATAGCTAAAGAAGTAATAATGTGATTTCCCAAAGTTGAAGAACTATATAAATCCTCTGATCAAAATTCGTTCTATGTGCTAAGGACAATCATAGAAATGATTCCTTCCATAGCAGAGGCATGGGTCTGAAAAGGCATTTAAGATACAGATAATCCCCTTAAAGTCACCCAGTAGAAAGGACAGCTGACTTGTAAAGAAATAGTTACCCATAGAAAGGATTCCCATAATACTTCAGGGGGTGTCAGAAGATAACAGAGGACTGTGGCAATAGGCTATTAGATTCCTCTAAACTAGAGCAGAATAACATTAGTATTAGGTGATACAGGGCATAACAGAATTTGCCACCGATAGCCTATGCTAATGGAAATTTTTGAAATATTGCTCTAGTAATAAGAAACGTCAACTTAGAGAAGAAACAGAGGATAAGGATACAAATATTGATTTAAAAAATTGTCAGGGACCGGAGCAATAGTACAGCAAGTAGAGCATTTGCCTTGCATGTGGCCAACCCAAGTTCGATCCCTTGCACCTCGTATGGTTCCCTGATTACCACCTATAGGACTGTGGTCTATCCTTCCTGGGAGTGTTTCTTCACAATGAACAGACACATTTATCCACTTTTCCTTCCTTTCTGATGTCAACAATAGTTTCAGTGAAGGAGAGTAATTTCGGTTCTTTTTAATGTTTCAGGAACTCTAAATTTCAGAGAGGGCTTTAACATCTCAGTTCTTTCCTTCCCAGAAATCTATGGTAGGGAGGTTGATTTTTTTTTAATTACTGCTGCCTATGAGCATTTAAATGCTCAGACCAGTGGGAACACTGGGAGTGTCCCAGGTATTGTCCTCCTATAGAAGTTACATGTGGTCTCATTGCAAGCAAATTACTACATGATGCCACCTTGAAAATGATGTGTTGTAGCCATACCACTCCTGGGAATATACCCTGGGAAGCCAAAAACACACAGCGGAAACACAATCCGCACTTTTATTTTCATAGCAGCACTATTCACAATAGCCAGAATCTGGAAACAACCAGTATGCCCGAGAACTGATGACTGGATAAAGAAACTGTGGTACATCTACACAATGGAATACTATGCAGCTGTCAGGGAAAATGAAGTTATGAAATTTGCCTATAAATGGATGGACATGGAAAGAATCATGTTGAGTGAAATTAGTCAGAAGGAAAGAGAGAGACATGGAATGACTGCATTTATTTGCATGACATAAATATACCAGGTGATCTTATCAAAGGTGGTAATTACCACAAGCGCCTGGGAGTCAGAGGTTAGGTAAGATAGAGAAGGGAACGTGTGTGAATAAATGTCAAAAGGTCTGATACCAACATAGAACTGAGCATTAAATACAGACAAAAATGCAAGTGATGGCTTCTAAGTGTAAGTAGTGCAACCCACAATGTGTAGGAGAAGGAGGAGAGAGAGTGGGAGAGAGAGGAGATAAAGAACCTGCCATTTAGGCAGGACGTGGGAGGGGGAGGGAATTGGGGACATGGGTGGTGGGTGATGGGCACTGGTGGAGAGCGAGGTGCTGGAACACTGTGTGACTGAAACCTCCAAGCGTGAACAACATTGTAATTGTATATCTCACAGTGGTATAATAAAATGTTTAAAAAAAAAGAAAAGAAAATGATGTGTTGTAAGTCCGAGATTAAAATAATGCCTATTATGGTGTCATTTCCGAAACAAACATGATTCAAACAGAGCTCATTTCTTTTTCTTTTTTTTTTTTTTTTTTTTTGGCTTTTTTGGGTTCATATCTGGTGATGCTCAGCAGTTACTCCTGGTTCTGCAACCATGAATTATTCCTAGCAGTGCTCAGGAGACCGCATAGGATGCCGGGGATCTAACCCAGTAGATTTCATGCAAGGCAAATGCTCCACCTGCTGTACTACTACTCCAACCCCATTGACCTGATTTTTAAGAACTCACACAACATCCTATTTTATCCCCTTACACCTCACTCCAAGTGGACAAGGAAGAATCTTTTTCTTTTATTTGGGGACATACCTGAGAGTGCTCAGGAATTTCTCCTGGTTCCATGCTCAGGGACCACTCCTGGTGGTGCTCAGAGGATAATACAGGGTGCCAGGAACAAAGCTGGGTCAGCAGCATGCGAGGCAAATGTCCTACCCGCTTTACTATCTCTCCAACCCCCAGAAGAATCTTTTTAATTACAATTCTTTAGTCCTTCATACAAGTTCTCCTCAGTCTTGTATCAGCCAGAGTTGAGAAACTCACCTTCTATATCTTCATCAAAGTTGAAGTGAATGCTGAAAGGGTAGAAGCAAAGAAGAACCATATGGAGTTTCTGGATTTCCCTCAGCAGCCACAAACTCTATGGCTAAGGGTCATCAACAAACCCATATGATCGGGCTATATTACTGTACTGTTATTCCTGACCTCATCTTCCAGCAGTTAATATTTTCTAGGTCATCTAAACTAAGAGCAATTCTCTTTATCTAAACTAAGAACTAAGAACCCAACTCTATGTCCTCTAAGAACAATATTTTATGTCTGAAAATGGAAGTGGCAGTTACATTGATTGATTGACAGAAACAAAGAGGCCATTACAGTTTAACCAGGGTGTAAAGAGGGCTCTTACGTAATCAGGTCTCCAAACCTTTCTCTTTAGATAATTCCAGTATACAGAAAATTGCTGTTGGGATGAAGCTTTATAGTTTTGGAGTCCTTGTGGTCTTTGTGCTCTTCTGTGAGCACCATGTCTTCGCATTTCAGAGGTAAACCAATAAATTCTCAGATGGTGGTGGACCTTTTCCCCTCTTTGTTTGGGCTGTATGGCATCTAGTTAATGCCCTGAGCAGAGGCAAAAAGTTCAAGTTTAATGTTAAAGGACATCTCTCTCAGAAATGTTCAAGTCACTTTTCAAATGTGAGAATATGGTATAATAAGGATCTTGCTAGATATAAGGTCTGTCTTTGGTCTCTTTTGACTTGTTACTGAGAGAAATTTGGATTTATGGATATTAGTAACTGTGGAGATGACAGTAATTATTTATGTCCTAACTTATACATTTACAAGAGGGAATTTCTTTTCCTTCTGTATTTGGACCATAATAAGAAGACAGTAAATGTGTCAAATAGGAGTTCTGGGTTGTGCAGAATATGAAAGAAAGAACAATTTGTTATAAAAATCACAATATGAACATGTCTAATTTTCAAGTAGCTTAATAGAGTGATTCTCGTAGAATTTATACTATAGATCAGTTAGAAGAATACTTATGAAATCGTGCTTTGGCGTATACAGTATGACTAGTTTCAGCTGTGTGTAATATTATAATTTATTCACTAGTAAATGCTTAGGCTTTGCATTTGTTTCCTTTGCAATGTCTTATTTTCTCTTTTATTTTGACTCTATCATCCTTTTCTTCTGTACTTATCTCTGAGACAGATTTTTCCTTCTTCGTATTAAAGAAGGCAAAAAGAGAAAGTATATACTTAGTAAGGGAAAACTCCACCTCCCTCCCCCAAATCTCTAAGTCAAAAAGAGCCATAGGGAAGGCATTTAAGAAAAAATGATGTGTGTTGTAAGGTATTTCCATACTAGCACTAATTATAGAGGAGTGATTCTTCTTTTTTTCAATGTTATTGTCACATATCAGGCAGCAAACTTCAATAAAATTATTGTTGTAAACTTATAAACAGGTGATTTTGTGAGAATAATTGGTGAAATATTTTTCACCAATACTTCTATGTTTAATCAATAAATCAGATATCAACAAATTTTAGATCCTTATTAGTTCTAATATTCTGTTATTTGATGATTGACTTTAATCAAAGTTAAAGGAGAGTGAAAGAACAAAACTGATATCCACCTGGAACCTGGGGCCTGTAGACAGTAGCTATTTCTTTGGCAGAGAGAGAGAAGGATAATTTAGCAAAGTGTTGTTCAGTGCACTGGGCCAGGCACCAGAAATGCTACCTTATATGGTGCCTATAATACGACACCCTAGGAATCTTTGTTTCCAGCCTTGATCACTTGATGACTTGACTTGATATCCCATTATTTGTCGATTTGCTCGAGCGGGCACCAGTAACGTTTCCATTTGACCCTATCATGTGCCAGCGTAGCCCAATGGTGCCTCAGACCGCCCAGTCACGATGAGCTCTAAGTCTCGGGGATAACCAGCGTGAGGAGAATCAGGAGGACAGGAACGTCGGCGCGATGGACAGTCAGACACAGACACAAGAGAGGTCAAATGCGGCTACAGTTTACTGAGGGCAAAGCTTTTCTTTTTTATGTTCAACAAACGCACAGACGCAAGATTACACCAGTTATTTTTTAGCAAAGGAGACATTTTTTTAACATCAAAAGGAGTTTATCGTGTTTACCACATATGACCACCTTTTGCCTGCGCCTGTTTTTCAGGCGTGTTTTTCTGACATCTTTTGTTTTTACATATTTTCATATTTGCCTTAAGTAAGGTACACATTTTTTAATTTTGATTTTCATAGAATTACTTACTAGCTCTATGCACATATTATAGATTAACTTAACCTACTTCTAAATAGAAACTTCTATGCAGAGTTTATTATTGTAAGATTATTAAGATTTTGTACTAGAAAGTGTTAACTTTAACAGGCCCAATTTTTTTTTCACACAGGAGGTTTAGGGAGACCAATCACTGCATTCCCGTCAACAGGGGGTAGCCGGAGGCCTCGACCCATAGGTCAAGAATTCTCCCTTCCCGCTAATGATGGGAAGCAAAGGCCCGAAGGCCACGAGTCTTTCCTTATCAAGGACCTGAGACCAGCTCAGGCCTTGGCAGCCAGGCAGCTGCGCGGGCTGGCATTTTTATATCTTTGTTTTATGCTATAATTGTGTATAATGAAAACTACTGTTGCCGCAGGCTTCTCTCTTTGTCCAGTTTCTCCATTACTCAGAGTCTAAGTTTCAGCATAAACAAGCGCTCTAATTGCACACCAAGCATTCTTAGGAACAGCTAAAGGGAGTTTAGGGGGCTTTGTTGGCGACAGTCCCTTTTTAGGGGGAAGCACCGTCTGGTAACTGTCCCTTTTTAGGGGGAAGTACCAAAGCCATCCCCTGGCCCAGTGAGCACTTTCATGCTAAGCGAGCCGGTGCCGCGGGAGCCGTGGCACAATGGCATGTGCTTGCTTTAGGAATAAGAAGAGCCTCAAACCATTAGTTCAGGGTCTTTTTTTTTTTGTCTTGATGAAGAAGTCTGACCATTTTGTAGGTGAGCGGCAACGTGATCTTTTTGACATCCCGTGGGATCCAGTGGGTAACAGATCTAGTCCACGGGTCATCTCCAAATAGCATTACATGTCCAGCCCATCTGATTTTCGATACCTTGGCAAATGAGACAGCATCCCTGACTCTGGATCGTCGATGGAGGTTGGAATTCCGGATTCCTTCTCTCACTTGAGTGAGACATGATATTCCAAGTATAGCTCTTTCAATTCCTCTTTGGAAGACCCTAATAGCATTCTCATCCTGCTTTCATAGGCCCAGGTCTCTGAGGCATATGATAAAGAAGGGAGAAAGGTGGAGTCGAAGAGATGTATCTAGAGCTGGAGGTTCTTTGTACTTTTTAACTATTTCTTTGATGCTCTTGAAGGTGTTTCATGCCACTCTCTTCCTCCTGCACAGCTCAGGTTTTAGGTCATTCATCATGTTGAGTTCTAGACCTAAGTACACATAACTGCTGCATTCAGAGATGTTTGTTCCATTGAGAGTAAATGGGACCTCTGGAACTAGTTCATTTTTATGAACATTGTTTTGTTGAGATTCAGCCATAGACCTCTCTTTCCACATTCTCAGTTGAAGTCAGCCAGCATTTGTGCTGCTTGGCTAATGTTTGCTGTTATTAGAACATGTCATCAGCGAAGTGGAGATGGTATAGCTGCCGACCGTTTATCTTCACTCCCATTCCTTCCCATTCTAATTGTTGCATGATGTTCTGGAGGGTGGCACTGAAGAGTTTTGGTGAGATGGTATCACCCTGCCGAACCCCTCTTTTGACATCAAAGAACATGATACAGCTCATGAAGGACCTTGATGTATTAGGTTTGAATGCCCTGTTTGACTAAGGCTTCGATGACTGCTTCAGTCTCAACAGAATCAAAGGCTTTCATTAAACCAATGAACGTGAGACAGAGTGGCATCTTGAACTCCCTACAAACCTCAATGAGTTTGGTTACCGTGTGGATATGGTTGATTGTGCTGAATCCTTTTTATAAGCCAGCTTGCTTGCATGGTTTTCCTTCATCTTAATGTTCTGCCAATCCTGTTCAGGATGACTCAAGTGAACAGCTTGTAAATGACGGACAACAGGCATATGGGGCGATAGTTGCCAATGTCATGGATGTCTCCCTTCTTGAACAGTAGAAATGTCCTGCTGGTTTTATATTGGGAGGGCACCTTGCATTGGGACAGGTAGTGTGTGAAGAGCCAAGCCAGTGTATTGATGAGTACTGTCAGCAGATTCTTCAGGTGTTCGTGTCTGACTTTGTCTGGGTCTGGTGCTGTTCCCTTCTTTACCGATGAAATGGCATGTCGGATTTCAGAAGGGAGAATGTTGAGAACGACATACCATCCTGCAGAATTTGGTATGTGGGCAGGTGGACTTGGCTATCAAAGAGATCTGAGTAGAAGTCATGGATAATCTTCTCCACTTTCTTTCTGGAAGATGTGATTGATCCATCAGGATGTCGGAGGGCAGTCATCTTGGTCTTATAGTTGGCGAAGGACAGGCAGGCATTGCAAATGCTTTTCCTGGCTTCTGCTGCATCTTGTAGAATATCATACCATCTTCAAGATCATAGTCGGTGATTTTAATGCCAGGATAGGACCGAGAAGATCGGCCAAAGAAGTCTACTTTGGGATCCATGGCCTAGAATGGAACGAACAGGGTGAGAGACTATCTGAGTTCATCATGTCCACCACAATCATTTATGGGAACTCACAGTTCCAGAAGAGTGAATCGAAGCGTTGGACATGGAAATCTCCTGGTGAACAGTTCCTCAATGAAATTGACCACATCATATTTAATAGACGGTTTTGCCTGACTGATGGTGCTGTTGTCCCAAAATTCCAAACAGGATCGGACCACCATCTCCTTTATGCAAAAATTCTCCTCCACGGAATCGGGAGGAAAGGCTGCAAAGTTTTAGAAGAGAACTCCCAGAATGACCACCAACTGGGAACTCTTTGGCACCATTTCAGCAACATGGGAAGATGCCATCACTGAAGATATTGATGAAGAGTACAACCAACTGGTTCAGCACCTCCATTATTGTGTGAAGAACACCAAGAGAGAGACACAAAAGGGACGCCTGTCTTCAAAAACTTTCGAGCTCATTCACCAATGTGGCAACCAAATGCTAATGTCCAAGCTTGCAATGCAGTGCAGGGAAGTGATAAAGGAAGACCTCAAAGAGAGAAGTGCAGAAATACTGTATCCAGCCTACAGAAGAAAAGCTAACCCACAGGAAGAACATATTCCTCAACGAAAATAAAGGAGTAAGTTCAAGTTTAAATTTCATCCCATTTAACCTCAAATCAATTCTTTTTCACTATGGAAGCATTGCCTCTAAAATAGTTAGAAATTAGAAAGGAGCCCAACTGAAGGTAGGAATCACAGTGAGTGTGCGAAGACAGCCCTCTATCTGATCAGACGAGGGGTCAGAGTTTACTTGAAAAGTCCTCACTGTGGCAAGTCTATTTTTTTTCTATGGTGGGGGAGGACATACCCTGGGTGCTCTGATTCTGTGCACAAGACTGACCTCGCAATGCTCAGGGAGACCAACCCTCAGCAGGGGAGACCATATGTGGTGACAGGGATTTGGGGTCTTGCATGCAAAGCAAATGCCTTATCCCATAGTATCTCTCCAGACCAGTCTCAAGTTTAATCATGGCCTTAGTCCCTGCTCTGCAGAGCACCAACACAGCTAGTTGCTGGGCTTGGGGCACTCACCTGCTGTCTACCATCTGCATTATACTGTGAATGAATCATTAGCAAGTTATACCAAAAGCTTGATCCTGCTGCTTTGAAATAAGTAACCACGTAACAACTTAGTGGGAGTCAACATTATGCAAATAAAGGAAAAGGACAAGAAGAAAATAGTGAAGAAATGACTCCCTCATGCAATATTCTTCTTTCTGTTGTTTGCTTCTATATTTTGATGACTGAGTGACTGCTCTGCTGTTGAGAGAGGAATGAGAAGATGACTATATTTTAATGAAACGGCATCATATAGGAAACGTTTAATACTTTGTGAATACTGTGATGGTGCCTATATAGGGGGCCGGGGGAGGAGGCTGCAGCTTTGTGGGCAGAGGAACAGTTGATCCCTTAGTCCTGTCCTTCACTAGAAATAGCATTATAGGCTCTTTCTGTGAGTAAAAACAAATTTTTAAACGTTTCTGAGTGCTGCTTTTCCAGGAATGGTCTATTACTGAAGCTAAAAGTAAAATCTAATTTCATTCAAGGCGGCAATCTTTGATGAATTATTTCTGGGGCGAGAATATAAACCCATGGAAGGAGAGCTAACGGTCTGGCTTTATCCAAAAGCTGTTCCATGTTATTGTTTTCTTGTCACGATCATTTTCCTAATAACATTTTGTATTCAGGCAATCTTTTGGTGGCTTGATTTGTAGGTACATTTTGATAAATCTCATCAGTGAAATGCCCTGGAACCAGAATAACAAAAGTTTTAAAGGCATAACATACCATATGACAAAAAAAAAAAGTAAAGGCAGCAGAAAAACAGAATCCATAGTTGCTTGCATTAAAATTCCAAACCCTATAAGGAATACAGATAAAATGCTGGCACGAATCTTGTCCACAGAATCATTAAATGCATTGTTCTGTGATTATCTAAGTGCAGTCTGGCAACCAAGGCATTTATTTGGACTTGGGCCAAGAGCAAAAGTAGGAAAAAAGGAGGAAAAGACATTAGAGAGCGAATAAAGGTTAAGGATAGTGGCTTCTGAATTATTAATAGATTCCAGGAAGTGCTCCTTCTGTGACTTCATATACTATCTGCCACCTGGAGACCAGTGTATTCTTTTTCACTTAGCTTCCACTGATATATTATTTTCATCTTCAAGAACAGGGCACCAGTGGCCTTAAAACACTGCAATGGATAAAACAAAATTGCAGCCTTGGGCCACCTTCTATTGTTCAAAGGCATCTGGCCAGCCTTTTAAATTTAAAGCAAATCTTTCAGAACTATGTCAGATTGTGTTCTTAGAGGGAAGCATAATTGTGTTCTTAGAGGGAAGCAAAGAAGGAAATGCTGCCTAGATACTGAAAACTCAGAATTTGGGCCAGAGTTGCTCCACACCTCAACTAATTATTTAAGAGGCTGCCTTGATAAACAGTTAACTTCTCTCTGAACCTCAGTTAACCTTTTTTGATAACATTTTTTGGAACTTGTTATTTCACTCTGGGTATACATTTTATTTTCTTTTTTGTGGAAACTTTTTTTTTGCTTTGTGGGTTACACCCAGCAATGCTCAGGGGTTTCTCCTGGATCTGCACTCAGGAATTACTACTGGCGGTGCTCGGGGGACCATATGGGATGCGGGGATTGAACCCGGGCCAGCATAGGCGGCCGGCGTGCAAGGCAAACGCCCTACCCACTGGGCTATCGCTCCGGCTCTGTGAAAACTTTTTCTAATGGTTACAACTTAAATTCTGTATACTCTCAGAGATGTAATTAAAACAGGCCTTTAATTTTCATCTGACATCACCCCATTACATTGTAAGTCTGCATTCCTTCTCCTTGCACAGACAGAAATAATTTGGTTTTTGTGAATTCTGGAAGAAATAGATAACCTTGCCCCAGCGCCTGTGCATGACTGGGATCCAGTTCCTGCAGAAGCTGGCAGATGAACGCCCTAACAGAGCTGATCTCTGGACATCCCTATAGATGTGTGCCAAAGGAGATTTGGCTTTACTCACTACCACAGGCCCAGTGCCTGCTCTCACCCAGATATCCCAAATCCCTAACGAGGCTGCCACTCACATGGCAGTATGACAATGCTCGTTGTTTCATGTGTTGACAATATGCTCACACTCTACTCTCACTGCTCTAACTCTGAGTCCTGTTGAAAATCCTTGGGGCTTACTATGGATTGAGTTGACCACCACAACTCAATATTATTATATTGTGGGACCTCAGCTCACTGCTATAAAAACAAAGGTTCCAAGTCCTACCATATACCTAGCCCAAGAGCATAGTCTGGATATATACACAGACCCTATGAGGTCCAACTCCAGTGGACATAGCACCAGGAACAACAGGAAGACAAAGGAATTGAGAGATGTCAATAGATTGCAACAAAACTCCAGGAGGATCCCCAGCAACACCATACCTCTGTAATCTGCTTCAAGAAGCCTTTAGAAAACTATCATATTGATACTCAATGGTTTGAAAATGACAATCAATAAACTGGAAACAAGTCTGGTGGAAAAAAATAAAAGAACTGATTAAATAGTAAAAAAACTAAATAATGCAGTAATAAGCCTCAGAAGTATGTGAAGCTGAAAATAAACAGTACACTTGAAGATACAATAAACAAGTTTAGCAAGAAAGAAGAGGAAACCTAAAAGAGAAAGAAAAAAAATGAAAAGAATATAAAGGAGATTATTGACAACACCAGTAGGAACAGCCTCACAATTATAGGAATTCAAGGAGAAGAGGGAGAAGAAAGACTAGTTAAATAAATAATTAGTGAAAATCTCTCAATCTAAGAGGGATGGGAGCACTGATCTAATAGGCCCAAAGAGTGCCAGTCAAAGTAGCCCAAACTAAACAACACCAAGAAATGTTGTAACTAAAATGTCTAGAATCATAGATAGAAACATTTTCCTTCCAGAACAAGACAGAAACAAGACCTCACATATATAAGGAAAAACCATATTTAGAGCAGATTTCTCCCATGAAATTCTATAAGGAAAAAAAAAAGACTTGGAACAACAATGTATTGAAATAAATAAATCTCCAACCAAGAATCCCATCAAGATTGCCACTCAGAGTGGAAGAAATAATAAAAATATTTTCAAACAAATAGAAGCTAAGGACATATTTGAAACCTAATCTAGCTCTAGCAAGGACACTGAAAAGCCACATATAAAAAGGAAACCACACAAGCATAAATAGCTAGACTTCTCATGTATATGTGACAACAAATCCCTTCATATTAATAATTTATCTAAATGTCAATAGACTAAAGTCTCCCATAAAATGGCAGAGTACAGGATGGTTCAGTAAACAAAACCAAACCTTCTGTTGCTTATAGGAGAACCACATAAACCATCATGATAAATACATGATCAAAGTGAATGACTGAAAAACAGGCATATGGGCTAATAGCACAAAAAAAAGTCAATAATGACTCAAAATAAAGTCAATAATGACTATACTGGTTTCAGATATAAAAAATAATTAAATATTGAGAGTGAAAAGGGCCTCTGGAACTAGTTCATTTTTCATAAACATAGTTTTCTTTAGTTTCAGCTGTAGACCTATCTTTCCACATTCTCGGTCGAAGTCAACCAGCATTTGTGCCACTTGGCTAATGTTTGGTGTTATTAGAATGGGACAATTAGAATGGGAAGGAATGGGAGTGAAGATAGATGGTCGGCAACTACACCACCTCCGCTTTGCTGATGACATTGTTCTAATAACACCAAACATTAGCCAAGCGGCACAAATGCTGGCTGACTTCAACTGAGAATGTGGAAAGAGAGGTCTACAGCTGAATCTGAAGAAAACTGTGTTCATGAAAAATGAACTAGTTCCTGAGGCCCCATTCACTCTCAATGGAACAAACATCTCTGAATGCAGCAGTTATGTGTACCTAGGTCGAGAAGTCAACATGAAGAACGACCTAAAACCTGAGCTGCGCAGGAGGAAGAGAGCGGCATGGAATGCCTTCAAAGGCATCGAAGAAATAGCTAAAAGGACAAAGAACCTCCGGCTCCAGGCACATCTCTTCGACTCCACCGTTCTCCCTGCATTAACATAAGCCACAGAGACGTGGGTCCTATGAAAGCAGGATGAGAATGCTATTCGGGTCTCCCAGAGAGGAATCGAAATAGCTATGCTTGGAATATCACGCCTCACTCAAGTGAGAGAAGGAATCTGGAGTTCCGACCTCCGTCGCTATTCCAGAATCAGGGATGCTGTCTCGTTTGCCAAGGCATCGAAAATCAGATGGGCTGGACATGTAATGCGATTTGCAGATGACCATTGGACTAGAGCTGTTACCGACTGGATCCCACAGGGATGTCAAAAGATCACGTGGCCGCTCACCCACAAGATGGTCAGACTTCCTTGTCAAGACCCTGAAGGAACGGTTTGAGGCTCTTCATATTCCTGAATCAACCAGATGCCATTGGGCTACATTGGCACGTGATAGGGTCCAATGGAAATGTTACTGGCGCCCACTCAATCAAATTGATGAATAACGGGATTCAAGTGATCAAGTGATCAAGTGATCAATTAAATATAAGGATGGACATTGTATACTGGTTAAGGGATCAATAGATTTAGACCAACCTCTCATCAATATATATGCACCAAATGAAGGGCTACCAGAATTAATAAAACAACTGATAATAGATCTGAGAGATACACTGATGGAAATACAGTAGTACTAGTAGTATGAAACTTCAATATCCTGCTCTCATCCTTAGACAGAGTAACTAGACAAAATATCAATAAAGAAGCAAGAATCCTATATGGGGAATTAGAATAACTGGGTCTTATAGACATATTCAAGAACCTCTACTCAAACATAACTTAATAACTATTATTTTCCTGTGCACATGAGCACCTCCAGGAGAAATTACATGTAGTGACACAATTTGAGTATCAGTAAAATCACAAGAATTGAAGTATCAAGTATCTTCTCAGACTACAAAGGTAGAAATGAATCACAAGAAAAACGTCGGGGAAATATCCAGCATTTGGAAATTAAACAATGTTCTGTTAAATAATAATTGGGTTAATGAGGGAGGAAGGCATAGAAGAAATAAAAAGATTCCTCAAAATAAATAATAATGAAGATACAAACTATCAGAACCTTTGGAACACAGCAAGGGCAGCACTAGGGGGGAAGTTCATAACTATTCAGGCTCAGACCAGAAATTTAAAAAAAAGGTTTTAGTTAACAACCTAGTGTTATAGCTTGATAAAGTAGAAAATACTAACAAATGTATCCCCAAATAAGTAGAAGGCAGGAGACAATAAAAATTAAAGTGGAAATCAATGATAGAGGAAAACAAGAAACACATTTAAAACTCTAAAGAGGCCACAAAAATAACTTAGAAAAAATAAACCAATATAGTAAGGTAGCAGGCTAAAACACTAACACATAAAAAATTTTGTATGAAAATAGTTCATTAGAAGTCATATAAAAATTTTTATAAGCATTTTATTATACCACCATGAGATACACAATTACAAATGTGTTCATATTTGGGTTTTGGTCATACAGTGTTCCAGCACCCATCCCTTTACCAGTTCCTATCTCCCACCACCAATGTCCCCAGTTCCCTCCCCCTCCCCAGCCCGCCTCCATGGCAGGTTCTTTATTTCTTTCTCTTTTTCTCTATCTCTTTCTCTTTTCCTTCCCTTCCAGATTGCGGATTACAGAACATACATTAAAGGGTTGTCATGTGTATCTTTTGCCTCTATTTAATGCTCAGTTCTAGGTTGGTATTAGTACTTTCAACAATTGTTAGCACACTGTTCCATTTTCTTCTGTCTTACCTAGCCTCTGACTCCCACATGTTTGTGATAATTTCCACCTTTGACAAAACCTCCTGATACATGTTTCACTTGACCTTGGATATTGGTATCATAATATATACATATATATTTATGTCATGCAAATAAATGCAGTCATTCTATGTCTGTCTCAAATTTCATAACTTCATTTTTCCTAACAGCTGCATAGTATTCCATTGTGCAGATGTACCAAAGCTTCTTTATCCAGTCATCGATTCTCGGGCACTATGGTTGTTTCAGATTCTGGCTATTGTAAATAAAGCCAGATAAATTTTAAAAAACAGTCACTTTCAAAATATTGTCCAAAAACATCAAACATCTAAGAATCAACTTAACAAGAGTGAAATTTTATACAGTGATAACTATAAATCACTGCTGAAAGAAATAGAAGTCCCAAGGAAATAGAAAAGTGTTTCTTGTTCATGGATTAAGAAAATGAATGTTGTCAAATGACCTTCCTACCCAAAGCATTACACAAATTCAACACAATTCCCATTATAATTCCAATGAAGTTTCTTAAAGTACTTGGATCAAACTTTACTAAAATTTGTGTGGAACCATCACTGTCTTCCCGTTCATCATCAATTTGCTCGAGCGGGCACCAGTAACATCTCCATATGACCTGTCTCATGCAAGTAGAGCCCAAGGGCACCTGCTTGCTCCAGGAACATAAAGAGCCTCAAAACCATTCCATCAGGTCATGGGAATGAGGTCTATAATTGTTACTGGTATTTGACATATCAAATACTACACGGGTACCTTGCCAGGCTCTGCCGTGCAGGTAGCATATAGTCAAAAAATTCTTAGAAAAAATAGAAAGGGGTATTGTATTTCCCATGTTTGAATTGTAAATACAAAACTATTAACAATAAAACCTGCATAGTAATGGAATAAAGAGACTCACAAACCAATGGAATAGAACTGGGATTCCTGATTTAAACACTCACATTTATGGGCAGTTAATCTATGAAATTAAAGGCATGAAATGGAGCAAGAAAATTCTATTCAACTTTTGGTATTGGGAAAATTGTAGAGCCACATGCCTTAAAAAATGGAGTCGGAATTATATCATTATATCTCACATCGTTTACTAAAGTTAATGCAAAGTGTATTAAAGATCTTGACATTAGACTGGATTCATATTGGTAAAAACATAAGCAGAATTCTCCAGGAAATGGACCTTAGAGGTATTTTCAGCCAGTTGACCAAAAGGCAAAGATAACAAAAAAAAAAAATAAATAAAACTATGTCAATTTTCCAAGGCATATACACCAGACAGAGTGGCTACCAGCTCTCCCCCATTGAACTCACTGTACTCTACTGACCACCAGGGGTCATGGATGGAGAGCGACTTTCAGTCCCAGCCCACCATCCCAATAGAGCCTCAGAAGAATCCAGATAAAACCCCACACCATGCTGGCAGCATTTTTCATCATACAGACTCCACAGCTCGTCAGAGCTCCACCCAAGAGACTAAGCCAATCTTGAGCCCAGATCGTCAGAGACCCACCCTACAGAGATCCACCCTGCAGAGGAGAGTATTTCAAGCCCAGGAATGCTTGAACCACAGGCGCAGATACACCAGGCAGAGTCGTACCAGCTCTCCCCTGTTGTGCGTGGCCACTTTTGCCATGCAATTCATCTGTAAATTACCAAGAATATTCTACACACCCCTCTCAGAGAGCCCAGCAAGCTACTGAGAGTATACCGCTGCATGGCAAAGCCTGGAAAGCTTTCCATCATGATTTCAATATGCCAAAACCAGTAAAAACAATTTTTATTCCCCTGACCCTGAAAAGAGCCCTAAATATGGCAGCAATAAGAAGGACAAACAAGAAGAGGCTGATAAAATCTCAGGGTCAAACTAGGCTGCCCTAATGAAGAAGGACTAAAATGACTGTCTGTACTTTCAATGCACATACACTGGCATTGGAAGCATATATCGAGGACCTGATGGTCCAAGTGCAAAAGATCAAGTATGACATCATTGGTCTGACCGAGACAAGGAGCCGTCAATCGCATCATGCCGGTTTTTGACACCAGAGAAGATCTGTTCCTCGGAACATGCGACAAAAGAGGTGTCAGTGGTGTCAGTGTCCTTGTCAACATGAACCTGGCCATGAGCATTGATTCATTTGAGTGCCTAACAAACCAGATAGGATGATTACACTTGAAGAGATGTGGCCCACTGCCAGCAGTTTCTATCTTCGTTGTCTACGCACCAACATCCACATACAAGGAAGAAGAAATTGAGAAATTCTACATGGAACTGGAGGAGTTCTATAAAGAAGATCACACCTTCTACAAGATCATAGTCGGTGATTTTAATGCCAAGATAGGACCAAGAAGATTGGCCAAAGAACTCCACATCGGGACCCATGGCCTAGAATGGAACGAACAGGTTGAGAGACTATGAGTTCATCATGTCCACCAAGACCATTCATGGGAACTCACAGTTCCAGAAGGGTGAATTGAAACGTTGGACATGGGAATCTCCTGATGGACAGTTCCACAATGAAATTGACCACATCATATTCAATCGACAGGTTTGCCTGACCGATGCCTCTGTTCTCCCAAAATTCCAAATAGGATTGGACCACCGTCTCCTTCATGCAGAATTCTACTTCACGCAACAGGGAGAAAAGGCTGCAAAGTTTAAGAAGAGAACCCCAGAATGACCACCAACTGGGAACTCTTTTGGCACCATTGCAGCAACATGGGAAGATGCCATCATTGATGACATCGATGAAGAATATAACCGACTGGTTCAGCACTTCCATGATTGTCTGAAGAACGCTGAGGGAGAGAAAGACACAAAAGGATGCCTATCTTCAAAAACTCTCAAGCTCATTCACCAATGTGGCAAGGTGCAAGCCTCAGGCAACCATATGCTAACATCCAAGCTCGCAAAGCAGTGCAGAGAAGCAATAAAGGAAGACCTCAAAGTGAGAAGAGCAGCAATACTGGCCGATGGAGCAGATGCCAGGGAAAAGCATTCACAACGCCCGCCTGTCTTTTGCCAACTATAAGACCAAGATGACTGCCCTCCGATGTCCTGATGGATTGATCACATCTTCCAGAAACACAATGGAGAAGATGATCCAGGACTTCTACTCAGATCTCTTTGATAGCCACATCCACCTGCCCACATACCAAATTCCGCTGGGATGGATATGTTGTTCCCAACGTCCTCCCTTCTGAAATTCGACATGCCATTTTGTCAGTAAAGAAGCAAACAGCACGTGGCCCAGACAAAGTCATACCCAAACACCTGAAGAATCTGCCAACAGTACTCATCAATACACTGGCTTGGCTATACACATGCTACCTGTCTGAATGCAAGGTGCTCTCCCAATGGAAAATCAGCAGGACAGTTCTAATGTTCAAGAAGGAGACAATTACACAACATTGGCATCTATCGCCCCATCTGCCTGTTGTCTGTCATCTACAAGCTGTTCACTCGAGTCATCCTGAACAGGATTGGCAGAACATTAGATGAAGGACAACCATGCAAGCAAGCTGGCTTCTGAAAAGGATTTAGCACAATTGACCATATCCACACGGTAACCAAGCTCATTGAGGTTTGTAGGGAGTTCAAGATGACGCTCTATCTAATGTTCATTGATTTAAAGAAAAGCGTTGATTCTGTTGAGACCAAAACATTTTCTGCATGTCAAAAGAAACTCAAGCTAAAATAAAAAAGACACTGTACCAAGTGGGAAAAAATATTTACATACAACACATCAGATAATGAGCTAATGTCCCAGAATTATAAATCACTCTTAATGGGCAATGATCATTATTGGATTTGTCCCCCTATGCCAGTGCTTTCTGGAAGGAAGGAAGGAAGGAAGGAAGGAAGGAAGGAAGGAAGGAAGGAAGGAAGGAAGGAAGGAAGGAAGGAAGGAAGGGAGGGAGGGAGGGAGGGGAGGGATGGGGGAGGGAGGGAGGGAGGGTAGGAGGGAGGGAGGGAAGGAAGGAGGGAGGGAGGGAGGAAGGAGGAGGAGAGGAGGGAGGAGGAAAGAAGGAGGGAGGGAGGGAAGGAAGAAAGAAGGAAGGAAGGAAGGATGGAAAGGAAGGAAGGAAGGAAGGGAGGGAGGGAGGAGGAGGGAAGGGAGGGAGGGAGGGAGGGAGGGAGGAAGGAGGGAGGGAGGAGGAGGGAGGGAGGAGGGAGGGAGGGAGGGAGGAAGGAAGGAAGGAAGGAAGGAAGGAAGGAAGGAAGGAAGGAAGGAAGGAAGGAAGGAAGGAAGGAAGGAAGGAAGGAAGGAAGGAAGGAAGGAAGGAAGGAAGGAAGGAAGGAAGGAAGGAAGGAAGGAAGGAAGGAAGGAAGGAAGGAAGGAAAGGATGTGGGGATGCAGAGCTAAGACAGAGCTTAAGGTTCTGGCTTTTCATGTATTATCCCCATATCCACATTTGGTCCCCCAAACACAGAGCCATGAGTGATCTCTGAATATTGTAATGTCTGGCATCTCCAGTTTTTTAAAGGGTAAAAGAAAATTTAAAAAATTTGGAGAACACTTTTTCACCTTGATACATTTTACCTCATTCTATTGACTAAATTTATTACTTTCCCCCTTTTTAATTCCTTAGAAAAATGCCCCCAGTATCTTATGCTCTAGTCAGTACTTGATTACTTTAAATAAAATTAAAATTCAGTCTCTGTTTAAATAATGGAGAGCTCTGAGCTTTATAAATTATGCCATTTTATTGTTAGTTTAATTTTCTTGGAAGTTCATCCTTAAATTAAACATAATGATTTAGTTAAATAAATCCCCACTTCTTTACATTTCATATTAAAAGATAACATTAGTTTGCTATTCCCCCCCCAACTCTGAAAATATTGTCCTTGTGAATTGGTGGCAACAATGTGAATAAGGTCACAATCTGATCCTAATATTTAAGACCATCCATGAATGGTCCTAGATTCCCCATTCATTTTGGTTTCATTTCCTCCAACATCCTGTTTTAAGTCCCGTATTTCCACCCATATGACTCCTTTGGCATTTCTTTAGCTTTTCTACTATTTTTCCACTTATGCAACAGCACTCATTCCAATCCCTCCACTCATCTATCCATATGTTCAGCTATTTTAGTCCTGTGCTATTCATTTCCCTATCATCTGTCAAGCCCTCGCTGTCTGAGGAGTTAGGCTCAGAATAACTTCCATGCTCTTACTCCATCAGCCAAAAATAACTTCTGGCATTGTCTTCTTGTAGCAGAATATTTATGTCACTCTTATAAAATTCAGCATGCTTTATTTATCTCATCTGTATCTGTTGTGGGTTAGTTTTACTGGGAAGCAAACTTCAAAAATTTAGATTTTCATGGAGGAAGTTTCCTGAAAAATAAGTTCAGGACCAACATTTGTGGAGGAATAAAGTGAAGAGAAATGAGCAGAAAAGCTGGACCGTGGTGCCGTCACCACCAAGGGCTCTGCTACTTCTAGGGAGAGCTGGAACCTGAGTTGTCCTTGTAGGCTGTCCATGTTGGGGCATAGATGATGGCACTAGAGCCCATACTCGGGCACTGGAGGTAGACTTTACCTGGAAAGGAGGATGGCCTTTGCAAAAATGTCCTTCTTGAGTAAAGGTGAAATCTTGGAGAGTGATTCAGCTGACTGCAACAGACCAATTTCTGATTTTCCCAATCCAGAAATTAGGAAAAGAATTCATTTGGGGATGGGAATCCTGGCAGCATATCACAGCATCTCCCACACTGGCACCACTCAGACCAAGTTACTGCATCAAATAGTCTTTGTGATCTTCTGGAACTTTGGCCTTTCTCTGACCCTTGAGGAAACACATGAGAGGAACATGGAAACGTGAACCACAACCCATAGCGCACCCATCCTGTGATAGGAATCAACATCCTTCATTGTGCTTCTCTGTTGACCTTCTCTCCTTCTCACCAGCACCCAACCTGTTCCAGGGGTGCAGCCAAACAGATAAGCCTCCAAGACCTAAACTCACCATCACCATACCCTCTTGGTCTGTGGCGGCTGCATTTATTTATCTTCAGCAAAATTGGACATAGGAGTACCCTAGAATGCCTAAAGTATCACTTAAATGTCAAACAGATTTTTCCCTGCCACCTTTCCTGCAGGAGAGCATACTGTAACATCCTCTTTGGATCAAAGTCAACTGCACATTCCAGCACGGTGTCTCCTCTCCCTCCCCAGGCTCACTGTAGGAGGAAACAGAACTTCACAGAAGCAGCTCTCAATGTACGAGAACTCTTTCTGTGTCTTGGTGGAAAGATTACTTCCCTGAACTTTTAATTAACTTGTTTATTTATTTGCAGTGCTGGGGATTAAATCCAGGACTTCATAGGCAAGAGACAAGTGCTCTACCACTGAGTTATAGCCTCAGAAATTACAAGGACTTTCATTTTTTTATTGTCTTTTTGGTCATACCTGTCTATGCTCAGGGGTTACTCCTGGCTCTGCACTCAGGAATTATTCCTGGTTGTGTTCAGGGGACCACATAGGATGCTGGGGATTAAACCCTGGTTGCCCACCTACAAGGTAAACACTCTACCCATTGTTCTATTGTTCGGATCCCTTATCATGACTTTTAAACATACCATTCCTTCTTTGGAATGGTAGCTATTAAGATGAAGATTCCCATCTTTTATTTTGGAGGCTATTTCTTAAGGAAAATTAGACCATTACATTTTTAAAATTTCGCTAATGTGACAGACCCTTGAATCTCCATAATTGTCTCCATTTTTGGAAGAACATATGTTTTTCAAGACCTCCAACATATTTGCCACTTCCTACCCAGAAGATGTAGGATTTTCATGATGTTGTTGGCACAATAGGAAATTCCAGATGGGTTCATTCAGGTTTGACTATATTAGGACAGAGTAAGAAAATGAATATTTATCATATTTCCCTCTACTTCCCAATTGATGGCATATATAAATGTATGATAATGTCTTCCCAAGTTGAACCAGTCCTTACTGATTTTTTCCTGATAGGAATGGTAAGTTCAAAATGTTTAATGCATAAGTCCCCCAAATAAATTAATTGTATTTAATGAAAATTCAGTATAATGCTAATGAGGAAAAAATATCCCAGTTTCCCAGTTTCCCAGGCTTATTTGCCTACAATCCTCTTTTCAGAAAAAAAATTCACTCAACACATCCCTGAAATAGATATCATTTTTAAGTGAACAGACAGAACGCACATCCCAGCCCTCAGTTGCATCTAGTGCTTTTGCCCCACTCAATTGTTCCAGTGGTCCCGAACGTGAGGGAACAATATCACCAACCTTGGGATAACTTGTATACACTTTCCTTATTGTTGGTTTGTTCAGGATTTTGTCCACACTCAGCCATGTGCTATGAGGATCACTCTTGGTTGTGTCCAGGGTGGTGGTCAAGGTTGTGTAAGGGATAAGGATTGAGCCCAGACCCACTGCTTACAAAGTGATCTAGTCTCTGAGTTATCTCTTTATCCTCTGAACAGTTTTTGGATACCCCAGGGTCTTACTTAGAAGGATTTGACTCCTCATTTAGGGAAGAGAGTTCATACTTTGGCACTAACTTGGGGCCCTTGCACTAGGAAATAACTTATGGCTTTTGATTGGATAGCTATCCATAGACTCTGTCTTTATTCATCCTTGGTTTTTTATTCTAAAGATTGAGCAATGTCTTCATTGGCTACCTATCTATTTTGTCCTGAGAACTCTGTGTTCTCTTAACTAAGTTTTCTGAGGGTCAGGGACCTCTGACTGCCACTCTGCTTAGATTGTGCTGACTCTGACTGATTCGCTGCCAGCTGCCTTCTCCGTCACAGTGTGCTCTTCATACCAGTTCCTATCAGGGAATTCTCCAATTTGTGTCCTACGATCAGCCCTCAGGAACTCCTCCTATCTCCTATCCTCATTTTCTCAATCAGTATCTAGAGACAGGAGAGATCGCGACTGAGGATAACGCTCTGCATATGGTTTGCCCAGGCCCTGCCAGGAGTGAACCTTGAGGGCAGAGTGAGGAACTGTTGGATTATGATCTTTCATAAAGGTTTTGGGAAAGGTGGCTCAAGTGGTAAAGCACATCCTTGCCTGTGCTAGGCCCAGGGTTGGTATCTAGCAGAGCCCTGCTATCCCTCTCAGAACTATGAGTTTAGCCATGTTGGCTCCTGATCACAGAGTGTTCCTCCCAAAGTAAACCATACTGAGAAGGCAATGCAAACAGGTAGTTGGAACTTGCAGCACGCAGGCCGAAAAACAAGAAGGGATTAGTGTCTAGATAGAAAAAATAAAGTTTAAATACCATTATAAATATTATTATAAGATTGTTTCAGCAAATTGTCCTAAAAATAACAGACTGAGGGTAACTGCTCATTAATAAGCCAGATAATTAAAACTAGATCACAGGAGGACACCATTTCACAGTCATTAGGCAGAAAGTTATAAAGTCTCTGGGTCCAGTATTAGCTTGGAGGAGAATTACATATCATCTCATTACTGGTAGAAAGATAAATTGATACAAAAAGTTTGAGAAATAATTTAACACTATCTTATGAAATTTAAATTGTGACTACCCATATGAATTACCGATTCCATTTGTAGATAAATTTGTTATTTTTCAATTAGCTTAAAACTATTTTTTCATGGGGGAGAGAAAGAGTACAGCTGGCTGGAGTGCATCTTTAGGGCATTAGAGGCTGGCTTTGATGCCAGGACTGTACTCTTCATGGTGCTTCTGAAAACCACAGGGACCATCCCCAAATACATAGCCAGAAGTGAGTGTCCCCCCTACACCATAGAAAGTGGCTCAAAAGCCAAAAAAAATTAATATAAGACAAAACTTATTTCTCCAAAGCATATGGATTGCTGGTAAGTTCTACAACTGGTCTTATCTAAACTTGTTCATGTGTACAAACAAATTCCTGCAAAAATCCTATGATGAACTGCTTCAATAAGGATATAATCTTGACAATACAGTGTTGAAATTAGAACACATTAAAAAGGAAAAAAAAAGCAAAAGCAACCAGTGCTGGCATATAGGTGAAAAGGGAAAAGGGAATTCTCACCCAGTGATGGTGGGAATGTTTACTGGCTCAGCCCTATGTAACACAGTATGGAGACTTAAAAAAGCTAAGAATTGAACTTCCATAAAACCTATTAATTCGGAACCAAAGAGAGGGTAAAGCAGGCAGGACACTAGCCTTGCACATGGCCAACCCTGGTTGTATCTTCAGTAGCTCAAATGGCCTCTCAAGCCCACCAGGAATAATTCCTAAGTGCAGAGTCAGGGATAAGCCCTTAGCATGGCTAGTGTGCCCCAAAACAAACCAAACAAATGAAAAAATACTAGCAATTTCAATTCTTGGTATCTAGCCCAAGAGCACAAAACACTATTCTGCAAAGACATTTATGCTGTTATGTTTACTGCAGAGCCATTCACAATAGCTAAGATCTGGAAACAAGCCACGTCCAAGAACAGATGAGAGATAAAATAATGTTGGTAGATAGATTCAATAAACTGCTATTAGCTATAAGAAAAATGAAATTATGCAATTTTCTGCTATGTGGATGAACTGGAGGATATCATGCTGAGTCAAGCCAGTGAAATGGAAAAGAGACAGATGCAGAATGATCTCTCTCATGTGTGTGTATAAAGAAACATCAAAAGAAAATAACAAATAGGTAAAGGCAGCAGTCCCTGAGGGTTGGCTTATAGAACTGAGTTTATCTGGGATGTAGGATTTGGGGGAACAGGTAAAAGTGAACCTTGGACACTGGTGTGCAGTGTAGTGTTAGAACATCACATGCATGAAACTATTACTAATATTTATTATTAATAAAAAGATATTACCATAAATTAATATAAATATAAGCATTAATGTAAATGGTCATTATTCACTTCACTTGTATCACTTGTCTTCCCGTTGTTCATCGATTTGCTTGAGCAGGCACCAGTAATGTCTCCATTCGTTGGGAATGAAGTTCATTATTGTTACTGTTTTTGGCATATCAAATACACCATGGATAGCTTGCCAGGCTCTGCCGTGGCTCTGTTTCATCCTAGGGGGCCCAGTCTTTTCTATGTCAGACCATCAACCATCCAGGGGCTCACTGGGCAGAGCCCTGGGAGTAGATATTAATGGCCATTGTTAATATAAATAGTTATTAACTATTTATAATAACATTTATATTATGATAGTTACATAATAATATAACAATAACTAATAATAAATAGTTGTTATTCACTATCACTATCTTCCCGTTCATCATCTATTTGCTAGAGTGGACACCAGTAATATCTCCATATGTTCTGTCTCATGTTAGTAGAACCCAAAGGCATCTGCTTGCTCCAGGAACATAAAGAGCCTCAAACCATTATATTAGGTCATGGGAATGACTTAATATAAAATGTTACTGGTATTTGGCATATCAAATACGACACGAGCAGTTTGCCAGGCTTGCCGTACGGGTGGCATACTCTTGTAGTCACCTCTAAATAAAGCATTTATTGATGAACCACTCTGCCGCTAGTGGCCACGCCGAGCCGGGCTGTGATAGTCTGGTCTGCTGGGTGGAGTTGTGACGAAAGGGAAGTCCGGATGTGGAAAATGGCGGCCCCCATGGAGTCGAGGGGGTCATCTGGCTTGTTGTGCGGCTCTCCTGGGGTGGCAGTCCAGGGCTAGAACCCGCCATGCCTCCCGGGTGCCTCATGAGCAGCTGGGCACAGGTAGAGCAAGGAGCAGCTCTGCCCCATGTCTGAGAGTCTCTGGTTCAGCATACCTGGGCCGGATTGAAAAAAAAAATGCTGCAGGGTGGGTGTCGATGATCCAGGCTGTGATAGTCTGGTCTGCTGAGTGGAGTTGTGACGAGAGGGAAGTCCGGATGTGGAAAATGGCAGCCCCCCATGGAGTCTGGCTTGTTGTGCGGCTCTGCTGGGGTGGCAGTCCAGGGCTAGAACCCGCCATGCCTCCCGGGCGCCTCATGAACGCTGGGCACTCTGCTGAGTGGAGTTGTGACGAGAGGGAAGTCAGGATGTTATTAATACTATTAATTATTAATGTAAATAATAAATAGTTGTTATTAATGTAAATAACTATTACTATAAATAGTAGTTATTATTAACATAGATCATGGTGCATGAATAACAATTGAGAAAAGAAAAGACAATGTTAAGTGAAAAGCAGGCTACAGGGGGAATACAGGAGAATGCCTATGGAATTAAATCAAACAAACATAACTAAACATTAAGAATTAATTCGTGCAAGAATTCACAAATAAAAAAAAGGTTGGACAAAATTTAGATAGTGACTTTGGCTATGCAGGGCCTCAGGTTGGGGAGGACATACAGGAGCACCCAGGACACCAGTGAAGTTGGATCCGATGTGGAATGGTGGGTTCACGGCTTTCTTATTAGTATAATCTTGTTCAGCATAAATATAAGCTTATGCATCAAATATGTAATTTTTTAGAATATGGGAAAAGAAAGAAGCAAGTGATCTAAGTTATTCCAACTTGAGAGCTGTTGATTTTGCAATTACTTAGGAATGAAAAGAATTAGAGCATAAAATTTTAATGATCCTAAAAGTTGTTCATAATACAGTTGTGTCAAGCATTCAAGGTTCCAACACGCATTCCTCTACAAGTGTGATCTTCCCTCCACCAATGTCCTCAGTCTCCCACCCATTCCCCCAATCCCCCTGCCCCCTTAGCAGGTACATAACAAATTTGCTTCATATTTCTTGTTATAACAAAACTGGAAATGAAATTATCAGAAAATATATAAGTCAATTTATGATAATTGCCATATCTCAAAATGGCATTATTAAAGTTGTTATCTGAGGATTTCCTGTGCTGGTTGGTGCTGGCTGAGCCTCCATGTCATTGGTTTTCCTCACTGAGCACAGAGCACACCACAATACTTTTAACACTTGGTCTGTAGCGTGATCTTCTTTCCTGCAAAGGTTTAAATGTTTATTTTCTTTTTTAAAAGTTACCTAGATGTCTCTTCAAGGCTAATTAATCTCATTTTCAGTTTTGTATTTGTCAGGGAACACGCTGGGGTCCCCAGCAGTACCAGGAAGCGAGTTCTCTTCTACCTCCAAGCCAGTGGGGAATGGATGAAAACTCAGGAATCCGATGCAGTTTTAAAAGGGCTTTACTATCACAGGTTCCAACATACAATCCAAGAGCAGGGAAAACCTCCAGACTCTGGGTTCCCAGCTAGGCCCCAGCAAGGTGTAGGCCAAGATGGCTGCCACCACGTGTTGAGGCCCACCAGAGAATGGAGAGAGACGAAGAAGCAAAACACCAAGGAAAGCCGAAATGATAAAAGGGGGAAAAAAGAGAGCTTCTTTCTTCTTGCAGCTTATTTTATAGCTAGAAATCCGCCCAAACTCCCCAGCCCAGTTCTGGGCTGGGCTGTCTAGAGATGAAAACAGGAAAATAACTCTATAGAAATGTAGCAACTCAGGAGGCCTTCTGGTTGTTTACAAGGATCCTAGGAGGCTAATTAAAAGCCTCCTAGCAGAGCTGGGAGGAGCTATAAGCTAAATGTAACTTCCCCTAGCAGGGAGGGTCAAATGCTCTCAGATAATTTCTCCCAGAACCTCACCTATTGTCTTGAGCCAAGATCTGCCTGGAATTGCCTTTATAGGGTAGAGAAGAGGTTTCTGAGATGGCATGCCTCTGTACCAAAAACCATGTGAATGCCAGTTAAATATTTCTCCAAGCCTTCACAAGAGTCTCGTCTACATCACGGTAGTTTTGTATTTTAATTGCCTTTGAGTTATCAGGGAGCCATGCTTGCTTGCTTGGAGGCAAACAGCATTTCTCTCTGGTCTATTACTTAGAGATCCAACGTGGCCAGGCAAATATGCTGGTAAGATCTAGCTAGTCCCACGATGATTGTGGTAGCATGAGAGAATATTTATACCAGCCAGTACAGAATACATGGTCAAATAAACTGCCACTTTTAAACTACCCCCTTATCTACGAAGTGACCTGCAGGAGGCAATCCAGGGCAGATGCAGAGGCTCTTAGGTTCCTGCAACAGTATTAACTAAAAAACTTCTGCTTATTTTCTTCCCAGTGGCCAGGTCTTATCTGCTCTTCCTAGGACTTCTAGGCAAGTTGAACTTCTGAGGAATTTTACTACAGTCTACGAGGGTAATTTGCCCCTTGTTTATCTTTATACTGATTTTATTTGGTTTACACATGGTGTTCCATGCCTTCTCCTACATCTTTGATTTAGATCTAGTAGGTAGAACCTTCGCTTTTTTTTCTGCTCCCCTCTCCATAATCACATGGTTTGGTTTATGCCTGAAATAAGTATTCTTTATGTTATTGACTTGCTGCAATAAAACCTTGAGACAAAAAAATATATGCTTACAGAGGTTTCGAGAACCAAAACATGGCTTACAAACAATGGACATTAACCAAGAGGTAAGCATCAAAACACAAACAAAAACTTACTAAAATTTTTATAACTGTTCCAGAAAGGCTGAAGTATTGAAAATTGACAAGAATTTTTTAAAAATGTCCTGGTATTAGCTTAAGTTCCCCAAGAAACAGACATCACAACCAAACCAGAGATGTGAGTAACTTATTGAGAAGTGTGTTTGTGAAGCAGGAATAACACAAAGTTGGTGATGGCAAGGAGTGCCATCAGACCATAGGACAGAGGGAGGTCTGGGCAGAGAAGACAATTTGCATAGAAACCCTTTATTTAGCCTGCAGAGCAGTTCTGATGAAGGTGTGATGAGACAAGTGGTCAATCCTTTACTCCTCTCTAAGAGGAAACCTACACCTCCCAGGGAAAAGTTAGCATAAAATGCCACATATAGTTATCCTGAGCACTGAGCCCAGAGTAGCCCCTCAGCATCATCCCATGTAGCCCCGAAATCCACCTCTTGGTTTTTGCCTGGTTGGTGAGCACATCATCATAACATTTTTTTTTTTTTTTTTTTCCTTTTTGGGTCACACCTGGCAATGCTCAGGGGTTACTCCTTGTTCTACATTCAGGAATTACTCCTGGTGGTGCTCGGGGACCATATGGGATGCCGGGATCAAACCTGGGTCAGCTGCGTGCAAGGCAAATGCCCTCCCCCACTGTGCTATTGCTCCGGCCCATTCATATTTTCTTTGTAGATTATATGAGACCTACGATAATTTTAGAATAGTCAAATGTATAATTTGATGTTAATTATTATGGCTTCAAGCCTAATGACCGCATGGCAGAGCCTGGCAAGCTACCCATATCGTATTTGATATGCCAAATACCAGTAACTATTTTAGACCTCATTCCCATGACCTGATGGAATGGTTTGAGGCTCTTTATGTTCCTGGAGCGGGATGATGCCCTTGGACTATCTCGCATTTGACAGGACGTATTGAGATGTTTCTGGTGCCCGCTTGAGCAAATTGATATACAGGAAGACAGTGATACAGTGATAATATTCATTGATTTCCAAGGCCCTGGGCAGCTGGTCCTCTGTCTCTGGTGTATCAAGAGGGATCGCAGCTGGTAAAATAGTCAACTCTGCTGTCTTGAGCAGAAAAGCTGAGCAGTGAGTTTTCCTTGTACCCACCACAGGATCAGAGGAAATATGACAAGAGGATAAATCAGATTCATAATTCATAATTAAGGCACATAGATAAATTGTCTTAAACCATTTAACTAGAAGAAGTGGAAGCTCTTATTCTTCCACTTCTTCTAGTTTAATGGTTTAAGACAATTTATCTATGTGCCTTAATTCCTTCGTATGAGCAATGAAAATAGTTATATCTGCCTACTTTGATACCAAAGTGTTATGATGATGATCATAAAAGGTGGAGGTAAAAATTACGGTAGGGCACTGCGATGAAGACACACTTTCGCATGCAAGAAGCCTGGGTCTCAGCTGGGGAACTGGAATTCAGCTTTCCCCTAGCTCAGCTGGCCATGAGGCCCCCAGGAGGACAGATGGGTTTTGGGTGTTGGTCCATCACCTCTGGGGGGTCCTGGAAGCAGCCGGATGAGACTCACCCACCACATTAGCCTCCATTTTCACTGTCCAGACTCTGAACCATGAGGCCCCCTAAGTTGCGCAGCTTGCTTGCCATGCAGTCCATCAAACTAGTGGAAATATTTATGTCCTTTAATGTACTGCATTCTATGATGTATAGGAAAGGTAGGAGGGAGGGAGAGATAGAGAGGAGAGGAAAGATATACAGAACCTGCCAAGCAGTTGAGGTGCGGGAGAGGGGGGAGGGAGGTGAGACATTGGTGATGGGAGATGGGTTTGGGTGGAGGGATGGATGTTGGAACACTGTATAATCAAAACTCGAGCATGAGCATCTTGCAATTGTATGTCTAAAAGTGGTGTAATAAAATTTAAAAAAAAAGAAGCCTGGGTCTGATCTTAGAACTGCATGGCTTACCAGCCCCTGCTGGCTGTGGCCACCAAGAACCAAGCTTGGAATAGCTCCTGAGCCCAGCTGAGTATGGCCTAAAATTGTAAAGAAAGGAAGGAAGGAAGGAAGGAAGGAAGGAAGGAAGGAAGGAAGGAAGGAAGGAAGGAAGGAAGGAAGGAAGGAAGGAAGGAAGGAAGGAAGGAAGGAAGGGAGGGAGGGAGGAGGAAGGAAGGAAGGAAGGAAGGAAGAGAACAATAAGATTTTTTAAAAATGAAATTTATTAGGAAAGCATTGTCCAAGAACATAACTATATTAGCTATAATAATTATATTAAAGCAAAATTAATCATATAATAATAGCACAGATATGGAATTTTTAGTTAAGGAAAATTAATATTTCATAAAGTTTTTTCAGACAAAGCTTCCATTTCTGTTTAAACATCTGGTACATGCATTCAGTTCTGCACCTGTATCATGAATCTGTGTTGTTCATTCATTCCCTCTGCTCTCACCAGATACTTATTGAGTGCCCCATATGTTCCAGACCCTCTTAAGTAGCTGAGGTTATCCAAAAGAATAAAGCAAGTTCCCTGAAAAATAAACATTTATATTGCGAATGTGAAAGGAGAATAGTGGTCAGAAATGTATTTTTCACTTCCATTATAGAAACACTTTCATAGCTTTAGCTGCAGCCAGAGGATGGTGTAAACAGCCGTTTTTGTTTAATCTCTCCCTTTTGAAACTGCAGATTGTTCTCTGGCAGCCAGTAACAGCTGAATTTATTGCAAAGAATAAAGAAGTCCATTTTTTTGTGAATGCATCTGATGTAAGCGATGTGAAAGTCCACTTAAATGAGAGCAGAATTCCATTCAGGTAGGCATCATTCAATATTTATTGAGTTGTTGCTTTAAGCTCCTATTATGCATTTCACTAGAGAATCATATAATTGCTTCCTGGAGAAGTAAATATGTTAAACCTGGCAAGACAGAAATCTCTGGAGTGGAATGGCAAGGAAGCCCAAGTGGCTGAACTGTGACCTTGGACTAAGGGTTCTACCTCTATGGGACTTTCGTCCCTTAACTGAAAATGACTGCTAGAATGACCTGTAGAGCCCTAGTTGCTTCTTTCTTGTTTTTTCTTCACTCTGTACTAGACCTAGGATCCTAGTTGTCACTTACTTGATGAGAATTTGATATCTCTGGAGAAAACAATATCTAAAGGAGATTTTCCTTTCTTCACAAGTTCGGTGAACATTTCTGGATGTTCAGCACTGAACCTATAAGTCTATCAGGTGCTATTTGTGCTCAAGATCCCTATCTTCTCCCATTTGAATTCTCTTAACCAAAACTAACATCTCTCTGTATCCGTTTCCCAAGTACCAGCATCTTGCAGCCCTGCTCATCTTCTTCTCCATGCATTCTTGGAAAATCTCTGTGTAATACATTATGAATGCCTGGTAAGAGTTTGCTGCCTTGGGAACTGTGTTGAGCCATTCTACACTCTGGTTTACCTCACTATCCTAAAATAGACAATCCCCTTTGCTAGGTTTCTTTGGGTGTCTGGGAGTGCTATAACCATTAAGTGATATAAAAAATCTTTAGTACTTCCAAAATTTTAAAACACCAAAGCATTAACAAATAGGAATAATTTGCTTTCTCACAGCAGAAGAGTGTGCAATCACACACACACACACACATCTACCTGTTTAATCTTTCTTTAATCCAGCAGAATGAATACTATCTTCCTCATGCAAATGAAAACCAGTATTCAGACACAAAAAATCCAGAGGTTTCTCAAGCCAACTACTCATGGACAGTTAGAAATCAAATTCACACCTTTCTGATGTTGCAGTATTGACTGCCAGCCATTGGCCAAAACCAAAGTCAAGAAACTTATATTAAAAATGATAGCTAAATTGGACTAGAGAGATAGTACAGTGGATACAATTGCTAGCATTTGCTTTGCATATGGTTGACCTGGATTTTAATCTCCAGCATCCCATATGGTCCCCCAAGTGCTGCCAGGACCAATTCCTGAGTGCAGAGCCAGGAGTAACCCCTGACCATCACTGGGTATAACCCCAAAAGCCAACAAAGAAACAAACAAATAAAGAAATAAACAAAACGATAGCTATCTTCCAAATTGTTTATCCAAGGTGATAGAAAGATGTCAAAATGTTTGCTGAGTTAACTGTATTGTGCTTTTCAAGACACATTAAAATAGATACATTTCCCATAAAACTTTTCCTGGGCTTCTGTTTCCCTGGTCATTTAATAATCATTGACTATGCAGAATATCTATCTAGGTCAACAACAATTTTGATAAAAAGTGAAAAGATTTTCTGGTTTTCTTTTATTCTTAACTGAAAATATAATAATACAATGTTATTCCGGCTGAAGAACAATGCCTATTACCCTAGATGCTCACATAAAATTAGAAGAATCATGATTAAGACATGTTGATAATAGTGAAAAAAGGGTGAGATTTGGTTAAAAAAACAAAAGACGTTATAGGAAAGAGCTACTTTCTCTCCAGTGTTCTGTCAAGAGGGTTTCAAATTTTCTACTGTTCATTCCACTCCTAAATGCTATTGTGTTCACCTTGAAGAACTTTTACTTGCAAGAATTCTTAGCAATTTCTTCCCTTTGATCATCTGGGAATGTTGTATTTGCAATGACTGTGTGGAAAAAAATAAAAATCTACTCTAAAACCAGATCGCCCTCTGTTTTACCTCCTAGTGTTCTGATGGAAGATGTAGAAGGTCTCATCCAACAGCAGACTTTGAATAACACACTCAATCCCCGGACTTCCCTCTTCCTACTATGAACAGTATCATTCACTAAATGAAGTAAGTCATCACACTTCTCTCCAAATAGCCATTATCATTTAACCAGAATTGCAATTGCAACCATGGGAAATTATCATAATGCATGAGAGGAGGTAAGTATAAGGTCATGCTGAGATTGAGTCTATGGTGATAATTCATCCTCTCTTCATATCTTCCTGGGAAGATTGCTCCATATCTGGACAGTGGTGCCACACAGCTGCTGGTCTACAGCTAAGCAAACTCCCATGCTAAACAATACACGCTAAAGGCAGGTCTCGTAATTGAAACTGCAATCGAAAAATGGACAGTTCAATTAATCACATCTCTTTGGACCAGACTCTCATTGTATTCTTGCTGAATAATTTTTAAATTATTTCACTAAAGTACATATTTTTCTCCTGAGGAGGAATCTGTATAAATTGATGATGATGTTTATTATTATGATGGTCATGATGTTCTGTGTTTTACTATTTGAAATTTTTTTCTACCAACATTTACAGATTCCAATTTCCTAGAGGGAACCTGAGCAAAATATCAATGTTCAATTGACTTACATAAACTTTCACATAAAACAAAAAAGAATCACTTCCCCATGTTTGTTTGTTGAAAGGGTCAACCTCTGAAAGGATTTTCACTTTTGTATGATGTTCTTCAAGTAATAAAATTCCATGTCTACTTTTATTCTTTCATGGGCATAAGCTGCTATATTGCTTAATATTAGTAGTATTTTTATCATGTCTGACTGCTGCCCAGAATCAATTAAGGACCATTCTGTGGTGTAAGTACTAAAAAAGCTTAATAAGAATCAATACTTTTCTCCATCTTCAAAAGCATCTGTTACTTTCTGCTTTTAAATAAAAGCAGAATTCTGTCTGCTTTTGGAATGTATATGTCAGGCTTATTGATGAGGATCTTAAACTTGCGTCTTCCTCCTTAACTTTTCCTCCCCAGTCCCTGGCTTCTCCACAAGACCCTTCAGAGTCTATGCTGTCAGCGTAGCATTGGTGAGCACCATGCCCAGAGTGGCAGCCAGGCAGGAGATGAAAGCAAACTAGACAGTGGAGGTGGCACTGCTGTGTGGAGTTCAGTGGGTAGAAGGAAATGCCTTAAAGAAAGTATTTTTCAAATATTTTTTTGAAAGACTAAGTTATTTTCTTCTAAATATTGTTATGTTCTTACCTTAGCTCAAGCAAAAAGTTGGAAAGATATAGGAGGTGAAAAACATGATGCTAGTTTGCCATGTACTGCATTTGTCTGACAAAATAAAGGCCCACAGACTGGAGGGGTGTAAACAGCAGTCGTTTACTCTCTCACAGTCTGGGAAGCTGGAGGTCCGCAGTCGAGCAGCTAACACAGTGGCATCCCCTGGAGCATCTCTTTTTCTTTGCAGTTACAACTGTCTTCTCGCTGCACCATCCCAGGTCTTTCCTTTGTGTGTGCGCATTCCAGTATGTCTGTGTAGCCTATCTGCAACTGTGTGTGTGCGTGCTTGCTTGTGCGTGTGTGTGTGCTTGTGTGTGCACCGAGAGGTGTTCAGGGACTACGACCCATTCAGAGATTGTTGTTCAACCCTAGGAGTGCTCTGGAAACGAGGCAGTGCCAGGGAAGGAAATTAGGAGTCTAGCAGGCAGAACATTTACCCATTGAACTCTCTTCTCGCCGTATTATTCTACCTTTCTCTTGAGGACACCAATCAGATAGATTAGAATCCACTCTAATGGCTTCAGTTTAACTTAACTGCATCTCAGAGGCCCTCTTTCCAAATAGAGCATTTTCTGAGGTACTGGGATTAGACCTTTAATATATGAATTTAGAGGGAAGACAATTTAGTTCATAATGATGAAATTTCAGAAAAATTTTAAAAGCTATTTTTATAGCCACTGTTCTTTCCCTTTCTCCCTTCCTCTCTCTCTTCCCTCCCTTCATCGCTCTCTTTCTCCTTTACTTCCCCCCTCTCTCTACCTCCCTTCCTTCCTCTCCCTTTTTCCTCTCCCTTCTTCCTCTCCCTTCCTTCCTTCCTTCCTTCCTTCCTTCCTTCCTTCCTTCCTTCCTTCCTTCCTTCCTTCCTTCCTTCCTTCCTTCCTTCCTTCCTTCCTTCCTTCCTTCCTTCCTTCCTTCCTCCCTCCCTTCCTTCCTTCCTTCCTTTTGTTCTAATCTTTCTTTCCATATCCAGCAGTGTTACAGATTGACCCCTGGCTCTGTACTCAAGAATCAATCCTAAAAGTGCTCAGGAGACCGTATATGGTTCCAGTGATCAAGCGTAGGGAGGCTCCCTACTCACTGTGCTATCTATCTACCTGTCCCTGTACACAAACCATACACACTAATTTTTATAAGGGGCTCAAAATGATTATAACAATCTTGCTGTTATGAAAGCATGTTAAAGTGTGTTAAAGTGTGCTATTAGGAAAAATGTGTTAAAGGAAGAGTGTATTAAACAAGTCACTTTCATTATCCCCTGACTAGATTGTGAAATGCATAAAATTTGTCTATAAACCTGCCTTCATAACAACACAGCACATTTTTTCCCTCCCTGTGGAGAAGATAACCCAATAACATAATTTAGTGTAATGTCAGCCTCTCCTCTTGAACTCTCTCTTCAACTTTCCCTTACGGTACTTGTTGACTATCGGTCTCGTGCCGGTATTTAGCCTTAGATGGAGTTTACCACCCGCTTTGGGCTGCATTCCCAAGCAACCCGACTCCGAAGACCCGGCCCGTGCGCGGGGCCACGACCGACCTCACACCGTCCACGGGCTGGGCCTCGATCAGAAGGACTTGGGCCCCCACGTGGCACCGGGGAGTGGGTCTTCCCGAACGCCACATGTCCCGAGCCCCCACTGGGGGGGATTCGGCGCTGGGCCTAAATATACTTTTGTGACCTCCCAAGGTCAGCCTTGTTCAAGGAAAAGATGACAGACATGGGGCAGAGCTGCTACTAGCTCTCACTGTGCCCAGCTGCTCATGAGGGTGCCCGAGAGGGATGGCAGGTTCTAGCCCTGGCCCGCCACCCCAGCAGAGCCTCATAAGCCAGACGACCCCCACTCTATGAGGACCTCCATTTTCCACATCCGAACTTCCCTCTCGTCAGAACTTCACCCTGCAGACCAGCCTATCACAGCCCTGCCTCTGCAGCCCTACGTGGCGCGCGGGTTCATCAATAAATGCTGGATTTTGAGATGACTACAAGAGTATGCTACCTGCACGGCAGAGCCTGGCAAGCTACCCGTGTCGTATTTGATATGCCAGATACCAGTAACAATTATAGACCTCATTCCCATGACCTGATGGAATGTTTTGAGGCTCTTTATGTTCCTGGAGCAAGCAGGTGCCCTTGGATTCTACTTGCATGAGACAGGTCATATGGAGATGTTACTGGTGCCCGCTCGAGCAAATCGGCGATGAAAGGGAAGACAGTGACAGAGACAGTGACAGTCAGCCTCTCCAATTAATCTTTCTTTAGACTAGCAGTACAGAAACAGTTCCTATGAGAAAATTCCTACTCATTAAATCTCCAACATCACAAATACCGTCAGCATTAGTATTTGGTGACAGGTCATCCTCCAGGAGACTCAACACAATCCCCAGCAGCAGACCACACTCACATGTTGAGTGCGCTGTAGTGTTTTCTGTTCTAAGAGTACCCAAAGGTAATGATTCTCTAGCTCTCATCAGCTAATTGTTATATGAATCAACTCTAGAGAAGTTCCCAGAAATATAGCCAAGGGTTGGATATTGCCATTTCAAAAGGCATGAACGAGTACGTATATCCCCTAGGAAACAGATTCACAATGAAACAATAGGATTCCTCTACTCTCAAACCAAACAATAATTCAGTACTCCCTGAAATGGATGCCAGTCCTGGAATTTATGTTACTTGTTTTCCCTTCCGCTAAAATCTTGACAAAATCACTGGAATTACACTTAGGAAACAGGTCTAGATTCAAATTCTTTCTCTGTTTACAAGATTGTTTCATGAATTGTTGTGAGCACCATGTGGAATTGGGGACTGAACACGGAGCCTCACATACTTGTAGCTTGTGCTCTACACTTGAACCACATCCATAGGTCCTCAATCAGAATTTCTCCCATTCCATTATGCTTATCTTTGCATCTCATCTTGCATGGATCTTGTGAGAACACAGGTCCCTACTGGGAAAAATGGTGCTTCTGATTGTTCTGTACAAAAAGGCCACCCAGAGAATCCTGTGGCTTCTTCTTCAAGAAGTAATATTTTAAAATGTTCTATATAAGAGTGAATTCTTGAATGAAAGGTAAAGTAAACCTCATACACAGAAGCAGGAATCTTAGGATAACTTTCAGACCCTATACTTTAAAGATGAACTTTTTCTACCTCTGTCGCAATTTCTAAGTAAGTTTCTACTCTTCTCTAAACTTGATACTTTCCAAAACTTTAATTTTATTGACTTTCCTAAACAGAAGAGGAACACCTTGCCCTGTGAGAGTTTGGGGCCTACATTCTTTCCGTACAAAGGTCTTTGATTCTAAACCTTCCCTAGGGTTTTTTTTGTTTCCTTTGTTCATGAGCAGGCTTTGAAATTACTGCTGGGTTTTGCTTTATTAGATCTATGGTTGGATGGAAATAATAACTGAGCTGTATCCTGACATGGTTAAAAAATTCATATTGGATCTTCATTTGAGAAGAACCCACTTTATGTATTAAAGGTATGTTTGGTGGGGAGTCATTACCATCAACTTAGGGGAGTGCGTGAGTTCTCCCTAACCTGTAATGGTTCTTGTTACAGTTTTTTGGTTTTGTTTTCTTTTTTGCATTCTGGAATTATTTCTGAAATTTAACAGACAACTATTTGGGAACTGGTTTCTACCGTTTTAGAATTAAATTTTCTCTCCAACCCCAGAACTTCTGGGTGTTAAGCTGAAATGATGAAAACTTGCAGTGCCAACTGCAGGAAGACATATGGAACTTTGCGGACCCTTGGTGAATTGGTCAGTCAGAGGATGTATAAAGTATGTTTCTTAGCAAAATGATGAGGGGAGGGTGTTCAAGTTTCTCTTTGTTGCAACTGGCTTTCCTTTATCCATGTCACACTTTCCATGGAGGAGTCTGCCCAACACATACCCATTTACTTCTAATGAAGAGGAAAGTAAAGGTCCAACTAATTCTCAGGCCTGGACTTCCATATGCAGCTCTAATGTAACTAGTAATGGCCAGGGAACTGAAAGAGCTTTAAGTCAAGAATCTTGGCTTCAAACATCATTTTTGACTCACAATAGCTATGTGATCTTTGCTCTCGCCAGCTTTTAATTTGCTTTGAGAATTCTCAAAGGAAATCAGAGAATAATGCATATTTCATAGATTTGTTGAAAGAATTAAATATTCACACAACACAAATCAAAATCGTATCCTGAGGCATCTTGTTATTGGTTGGAGTTTTCTTTGGCAGGTTTCTAGTAAAGAACAAAGAGCCAAAAATGCCATATGGATCGACTGTGGGATGCACGCCAGAGAATGGATCTCTCCTGCTTTCTGCTTATGGTTCATTGGCTACGTGAGTATTCATATTCTATCCATTCTAAACTTTCTAATATGTAGCATGAAACTATCCATGTCTGTATTAGCTAGGCTATTTATTAGCAAAGCATTTTCCAACCTCTCACCCTAGAATTTTGATTTTTAAACTGTGGACTAGAAGGTTGGGAATCTTCCGTTTTCATGACTTTCAAAAAATCATTATGCTTGAAAACCAAGACTTTACTATTCTTTAATTCACTTTAAAAAATTGAGACTTTCAGGGCTGGAGCGATAGTCCAGCGGGTAGGGGCATTTGCCTTGCACGTGGCCGGCCCATGCAGGCCCGGGTTCGATCCCGGCATCGCATATGGTCCCCCTGAGCACCGCCAGGAGTAATTCCTGAGTGTAGAGCCAGGAGAAACCCCTGAGCATTGCCGGGTGTGACCCACAAAAGGTAAATAAATAAATATAGATAGGTAGGTAGGTAGGTAGGTGGTAGGTAGGTAGGTAGGTAGGTAGGTAGGTGGGTAGGTAGGTAGAGTAGGTAGGTAGGTAGGTAGGTGAGTAGGTAGGTAGGTAGGTAGGTAGGTAGGTAGGTAGTGGGTAGGTAGATAGATAGATAGATAGATAGATGGATAGATAGATAGATAGATGAAGATAGATAGATAGATAGAGATAGATAGATAGATAGATAGATAGATAGATAGATAGATAGATAGATAGATAGATAGATAGATAGATAGATAGATAGATAGATAGATAGATCAAACTTCTGCCTTTAAAACAAATTGGTGACTTTTTTTCTAGCACTTCCGGGTAGGACTGAATACAGGGGTGGAGGGATTAAGGAACAGTTCATAATTGCAATATATTTGCTAAATACAAGAAAAGAACTGAAACAGTTTTCTGCATTATGTCCCAATTTCTTTTTTCTTCTGATCTGAGTTATCTTTTGCTATATCCTGCCCTTGGAAAGTGAACATAAAACACAGTTTTACAGAGGATATCAAATTTTCCCGCATGTCATAATTGCAAATTTTGTCCCTGAAAAAGACCTTGGCTTCAAAAATCCACATATAAGACAAAGAATGACATACAAGTAGAAATTATAATAACCATAAACCTCTACAATAATTGAAAAGAGTAAAATTTATGCTTTATCTTTTTATAAAATGGGAGCACATATCCTCTATACTGATTTATCCAGACTCGTTGCCTTGGAAAAACAGCTAAAAAATGAGCGTCCTTCTGATAATGGTTATTGTGTCTGTTCAGATACACAATTACACAAAATAGATGAGTTAGGAAACCAAGAGGCTGCCATTTATATCCATCTGTCTTAGCAAATAAGCTCCATGAAAGGTAGAATATTCCTGCTCAGTTGTGTCTGGACAAATACAGCAATGCTGCCTTCCTTCATTCGCCTTTGTCATCTTCTCTTTCATAGATTGAGTGTGGCACAGCCCACTAGTTCCTGTCTTTGTTGAGGACCCTCACAGTCAACAGTTAGGATTACTTTGGTGTATATAAGGGGACTGACTTGAGGCGCTCCGCCCCCTTTCTGCTCCTTCTTTTGGGTAGGACTCCTCTCCGATAAGATCCTCTCTCTTTGGTGGGAGACTGGGGCTCTCTTGTATGGTCTAAGTCCTGACCAGAACTAGAATCCTTTCATTATACTGGATTGTGGTGGTAGAGCTTTTGTACTATTGAAAGCCATTTTGGAATTGCGCTGGACTGGTGAGCTTTCATCCATTTCCCCCGCGGCCTCGGAGGTAGAAGAGAACTTCTGTCCTGATACTATTGGGGACCCCAGCAGCTCCCCAACAACTGAACAAATCCTTGGTAATGCAGGCACTGGATGATCAGGATCTTCCCCAAGTTGGATTGTTTTCTTCATTTTTGGTAATGAAGTTCATGGTGAGAGGAAAGTGCAAAGCGAGAGAAAAAAATAAAAAAAAATTTCACTCTATCATTGAACTAAAAAGGACCAGAAAGAAATTTTATTTCCTATTGATTCACTTTATATTGCTGTCATTGCAAAGACCTGCCCTTCATGACCTGACCACCACCCTCCTTTGACATTGCTGCCCTCTATCCTACCTCCTTGCAGAACTCTTGTAACATTAGATTATTTGTTGGACACGCTTAAAAATTGCCCATCAGGTCCCAGACCTTAAAGGTCCAAAGGGGAGCAAGATATAGTTCAAGAACCTTATAGAGGAGTATTTTGCCCTAGGAATATGAATCTGAATGTTGTGGCCCTCGTCCACACAGTTAGTATGCTCTCTGCTAGGACAGTTAAGAAGCTCCTTTCTCACCTGCCTAAAACTAATACAAATCATATTTTTTATTATTTAGTATTTGGGCCACACCTGGCAGGACTCAGGGTTTACTTCTAGTTCTGTGTTCCGGTTCACTCTGGGCAGTAGGGGGCAAATGTGGTGCCAGAGATTTGAACCAGAGTCAGCTGCAAGCAACATAAACCTTAATCACTGTACTACCTCCCCAGCTCCCAAATTATCTGACTTTTGCAATGGTTAAAATAATTGTAAATAAAAATGAAAATTTTCTTTAAAATAATTCATGAGTATTTTTTATATTTTTTATATTTAGAAAATATATTTTTAGATGGATTGGGTTTTGGATTTTATGTCTCTTGGGGGAAACCTACAATTTTACTGTTTCTCCTTCATGCTGATACTGTTGCTATTCTCGATATCCTTTTAACACTGTGTGTGTGTGTGTGTGTGTGTGTGTGTGTGTGTTAGTGGGACTTGTTCAGGTTGTTGGGCAGAGGTTTCTTTATACCAACAATTCTGTGATATCAGCTGAGTCCTTTCCAACTTAATGCTCACACTATCTGCATTGAGATTATCTCAGAGACTTAAGGGCTCAGTCCCATGAGTCTTTTCTCCCTGCCCATGACAATGCAAGACCAGGTTGTCCCTGGGCTTCTGACCAATCAGCTATAATCCAAAGGTTCCCACAACCTTCTTTCCAAGATCATAATTTGCTAGAGCCACTCACAGATCTCAGAGAAACCTATTCTTGGTATTTGCTAGTTCATAATGAAAGCATAGGAGAAAGGATACAAATGAAGAGCCGTAAGGAAGAGATGTGTGGGACTAGGTGTGAGGCAAGCACCCCACAGTGCTTACATGTTCTCCCACTGCCTATTCTCCCAAGATCTCCATGTGTTCTACAACCCGGGAAGTAGAGGTCCTCTCTAACCTCACTTTTTTTTTGCTTTCTATAATCTAGTGTATCATTTGAGCACATAGCCAGTGCTCAACAGTCCCTTGTTAAATTTGAAACTTAAAAAAATGCTACATGTTTAAACTGAACTCCAACTCTGAGGTCCAAAAAAGGATCTAAACACTATCAATTAAAGGGCTAAATGCTTTATTGTCATTATATAATGTCTAAATTATGCAGGCATTCATAGAGATAGGTGTAAAAACGGAATTTACAGCTTCTTGCTGTATTTCTAGTGATAGTGCGACTAGCAATTTATTCTTAAATCTTCCATTCATGGCATCTTATGTGGATTTATTTTATATTTGCTTTGGGGGTCACACCCTGCAATGCTCAGGAGTCACTCCTGGCTCTGCACTCAGGAATTACTCCTGGCAGTGCTCCGGGACCATATGGGATGCCAGGGATCGAACCCGGGTCGGCTGTGTGCAAGGCCAACACCCTACCCACTGGACTATCACTCCGGCCCCTTATGTGACTTCATGTACTAATTTGTTCTCTGTTAAATGACTATTGGTTCACTGTTGTGTTTTAAAACCATAATAAAGATAAAACTATAGTGAACTCCAAGCAAAGCAAGCTAGGAAACTGAGTAAGCATCAGCCACAAGCCCAGCTGATAAGAATTAGTCAAGTCTCTATCTTCTACCCTTTAATTATTCACTTGCTGTGTACTCTTTTATGATACCCTCGATCTCTTTTTCTCATTCTTTTATAGAAAGAAGCAACCTCAATTAAGCTATTTAATGTATTGGAAAGTCTTTCCTTCAACAATATTTATTTAGGGTCCTTTCAGTCTGATGGGAACCAGACCTGGGTTTGGAGCAGGGTTTGAAGCAAGGGTATGGTGAGGATTAAGAAGACAAGACAGGGGCTGGAGTGAGAGTACAGTGGGTAGGCCATTGCCTTGTGCACAGCCAACCTAGGTTCTATCCTCAGCATCCTATATGGTCCCCTGAGCACTGCCAGGAGTAGTTTCTGATTACAGGGCCAGGAGTAACCCCTGAGCATCACCAGGTGTGACCCCAAAAGTCAAAAACAGAACAAAAAAAACATAGAAGACATACATAACAGAGAAAAGCATGGTGTCAGAGAGTCCTGGTTTTCCATTACATTCCATATTTATTTTCCTAAGCCAGCAATCGCTGAAAGAACAAAGGCAATCATTTACATATATTTGGCTACCTATGTTAATCTAACCAGGCTAAGCTTTTTGTATATCAGAGTCAACTACTAGCAATGTATGTAAAAGATCCCAAAGATAAATAACTTGTTTGCATTTCTACAAGATTTTTATCCACTAGATATAATACCATAATAGTAAATGCATTTACAGAATATTAATGAGAAAACTTACTGGATAATGCATGTTTGGAGAGCCCCATGATACTCAGATAACAAATTAATGATGAAAAATTAGTTCATTAGACTTACAAATGTGTTCAACTTGATCAAAAAATGTGATTTTGAAAAATCATGTCTTTAAGCATGATTTTAAATATTGTGAAAATATTGACAGAATTACAATGATTATGGAATCTTAGAGGTTAATAATACTTCAGTGATATGATTAGATATCCAGACTGGGTTCTTCTGAGAGTCTAAGTAACTGGAAAAAAATCCAAGTTGAAAATATATCAATAACTAATAATATTATTCAAAAATACTATTAAGAACATTTATTGGCTCTCTCTATGTATATAGCTCTATCCTTAATCTCTATAATGCCTGGAAAGGAATACATATTTGTCCAATTGCCAAGAACAGTGTAAACATTATTCTTTTTCTTTTATTTCAGCAGGAGTTATGGGTAGTCACACATCAGCTCTCTTGAGAGATTACTCTTGGCTCTGTCTGGGCTCAAGAATCATTCCTGGCAGAGTTTAAAAGAACATTTGTGGTGCCAGGGATGATCAAAACAGGGTCAGATACATGCAAGGAAAGAGTCTTAACCCTTCCACTATCTCTCAGTCTCTACCTCTCCTTAATCAATTAGGAAAAGACCCAAGTCTTAAGGATGCTAATACGTTACCTGCTTAAGTCATTGAAGTCAGCCTTCCATCAGGAATTGTTTATCCTTTTACAAACCTTGGCTTCTCTTAATCGTTCGGTTTCCCCTATGTCCTTGCTTTTTCTAAGCTTCTTAAGAGTCCTGTACATCTCCATATTGTCACAAATTTCCAATTGCTCTGGATCTTCACCTTCTTTAAATATACACCGAGACAAGTCTGCTCTCCACACTTGTCTGAATGGTGCTTTTTGTGTAAGGACAGACAAGGCATCCTGGGCACTCTGGTGGCAGATGTGGTGTTGGAATGTTATATGCATGAAACCCTATCATTAATTGCATTGCCAATCATGATGCTTCAAGGGGAAAATATCATCCCTTACTGAAATGACTATATATCCATATTCAAAAAATAGGGCCGGAGCGATAGCCCAGCGGGTAGGGCGTTTGCCTTGCAGCGGCGGCTCATGCCGGCCTGGGTTCAATCCCGGCATCCCATATGGTCCCGCGCCGCCAGGGTAATTCCTGAGTGCAGAGCCAGGGTAGCCTGAGCATTGCTGGGTGTGACCCAAAAAGCAAAAATAAAAAAAAAAAAATAAAATGAAGATACTTTCTTCATATCATTTAAAATTAAATATTAACTCAAAATAAGTTATAGACCAAAATATAGAAACTAAGGTAAAAATGAATCCTTAGAAGTAAAGATAGAAGTTGTGTATATTCTATTAGTGACTTTCAATTAGTCAATAACTTATTAGCTGTGGTGCTAAAAAGCACAAATGTCAAAGAAAAAATGATAAATTTCTTATAAAATAACATTTTATAAAAAAGTCAATTTCTTTGTGTTTTTCAAAGGACACCATATAAAGGAAAAGACAAACTATAGAATGGGAGGACAATTCTGAAAATCATAACTGTAAAGAGACTTCTATAGAAAAATTACAAATTTTCTAGTCTAATAAAATGACTAAGCAAAATAAAATGGGGAATTAGCTGAAAAGACAGTCCTGCAAATAAATACACAAATGGCTGATGAGAACATGAAAAAAGTTCACTCAATGTCATTCAGCATTAGTGAAATACAAATCAAAACTCAATGAGATATAATGTTGTTCCCAGTGGTACAGGTTAGCTAAGAAAAGATAGATCATAAGTTTTGGTATGGATATAAAACATTGAAACCTTCAGACATTAATGTTGGATTAAAAATGATACACTATCTGGGGTAAAGTTTGGCAGTTCCTCAAAAGATTTAGCATCATCAACACCATCAATTCTACTCCTAGACATATACTTTGAAGAATTAAACAGAGATGTTTACAAATTTTATAGCAATTTATTTATAATAAAAAATGAAAGCAACCCAAATATCCGTCAACTTATAAATGAATAAATAAATGTGATATGCCCTTATAAGGAACTATCACTTAGTTATAATATCTAAATCGCTGTTTTATAAATGAATTTGAAACCATTATGCTAAGTACTAGAAACCAAACACAAAAGAGCAGATGTTTTATTATTACATTTCTATGAAACATCCAGAATAGGCAAATTTTAGAGACACTAATTTTTTGTTAGTGGTTGTCAGAGGGAAGAAGTGGGAAAGGATGGAGATTTCTAATGGGTGTGTAGAGAAGGTGATGAAAAGAAATGAGGGAAACATTCTGCTATCATGTATTGTGATAGTTGTATAATTCT